>JAOYMZ010013010.1:0-20465 GCA_025802335.1 Pinguicula primuliflora
GATATCTCTATATAGAAAATCCAGTCGGCTGTAGACAAATGCCAAGGGTTTACTGTTGCCAGAGTGGCTTCCTTAAACATGGACTGGCCGAGCTACCCATTCCGCTAATATTAAAAGTGAAGTTTGGGCCTGGTAGCCCAAATCCTAAATGGACGAGATGAGAAAATCTCATACCTTACAACTTGTCTCTAGAGGTTCACACTGACTAACTCTTGTTAAACCTATTTTGCAGGAAACAGACACAGCTTGGAGGATTATTCAGAGCATCAGAAAAATACAACAGCTGAAAGGCGCCTTCATCAGTGTACAATCAAGCACTACTATAGAGAAGTAAATCAAGTAGCGGATGCTTTAGCCAAACAAGGAACTCAACAGTCGACTGGAGTTGAAACTTATCATCTCCCAGCAACTGTCCTTTCACTACTCCAAAAGGACAATGTACGTACAATATATAGAAGACTGTGAAGAAATGCTTAGCCGACGCACAACTAGACATATTTCGAATCCAGAAGGCTCCATCCTGCACGAGGAAGGCAAAGAACAAAAGGAACCACGTGAAGAACTACTAGCTATATGTTCAAAGCTCTTGTATTTTTTTCTAAATCATTTTACTGGGCACACTATCATGTAAACAAAAACATTTGACGGAGGAGGACGGCCACCCAATAAAATAAAATTTGGAAAAATAGTATAAGCTTTTCAATTATGCGATCAATTTCGAAAACGGATGGTGTCACACAAAAATTTCCACCCGGATGGAATACTGGCCACCCAAAGACTGACTATATGAAGCATTCTGTTTATGTATATATCAATTATATTTAAAATATTTCACAAATAGATAATATATAATAGTATATATATTACTCATATTTGAAATATTCTTACACATATTATGTTTTTCTTTACGTATCAATTTTTCATTCATCCAAATACCATATATCATTTCGTAATCGTTTATATTCCATATTTAGCATTTTTTCGAAGCTTAAGTGGAATCTCTACGAAATGTATATTTTTCAACATATCTATCTTATGGAACTGGAAAAAGTTACTGAGCAGGAAAGGTGAACTAGTTGAGTTCACTGTGGCTAGGAAATTATCGTTGTAGGGACTACCATTTGAATTTGCTACTTTCAGAAATGTAGAAAGCGTGAAGGAGGTTGTTGCCGATTTTAAACAGTGAAATTTCAAATTAAGAGCAAATCTGGCAAGTTATGCAAAGCCTGAACTAGGAGTTAATGAGGTGAAATCAAATAGTTCACCTTGCATGGCCTCAAGATTGAGAAGACTTACATGGAAACAGTAAAAGGCCCGATGAATAACACTGCCAAAGATAATGCAGTAAAGAGAAAATAGGTTGACAAACACGAGTCAAAGCTAATGATTTTGCCATAACCAGGACAACATCAACTTATTTTACGGTCTTGGCTCTGAAAGAAGACCCGAATTTAGTCTTCAAGACTACGACCAAAGACACAGGATGGCTGTGGTAAAGCAAACCTTTTCTACTAAAAGAACTACAAGACGAAGAAGTGTTAAGGGAGGATCTGAGAAAAGTTAGATATAGAGGACTTAAGATAAAAAAAGGTGAGTAATGTGGGAGATGGAAAAGTGATAGTTTGGGATGAGGGCGATGGGAAGGAGCTACGTGATCTGGTGACAATTGATGCCGAGTGGCTAGAACAATGAGTGAAAAACACAACAGATTGGATTGTCAAATTGAGGTGGCTCCATGGAAGGAGAAAGCATGTAGATTCTGTAAACTATGTCTCCTTCAATGGTGGCCATATGTGGAACCTGTGAAATCAAAAAGCAACAACAAATTTGTGGAAAAAAGTGGATTTTTTTAAACCTGTCCGTTGGCTTTGAACGGAGTTACGTGTTAATGATAAAGTAGCCCTTAATAGGCCATAATGTTCGTACAGATCAAGGCCCTAGCATTTGTGAATAGACGGAAAAACAACAACAAGCCAAAGCCAAATGTGCGAAATTAACATGTTCAAGTTCAAAGGTCTAATGTTGATTTGGTAGAAGAAGCTCCTGTGCATTCGAACATGCATCAAACAACAAATATGTATAATGGACAATGTACCTGGAGGCTGTGTGCGTGTTTCCTGATGCATAAAACTTTGGAGCTCTAACTTGAGGAGGTGCTGACTGTCCCTGTCGCATGATTATGGAGTCATTACAGCCGAGAACCACTCCTGGGTTTCTGTGGCGGACGCTGTGCATGAATGGGGTTATCAAGACACAGTTGCTGCTTTGTTTGAGGAGGTAAATCTGTCCAGTTTGTTTATGTAGCTGGTCCTCCGACAAGACTTGAATGCGCCAGTGTAGAAGTAGCAACATTTTGCCTCTTTTTGCATTGAAGAATGGAGCTCGAGCATTTCAGATGTAGAAGTGAATGTAGGGCCAACATTTCATTCCTCACTCTCCATGGGACTCTATCTGCATCTGTGAGCCCAGGAATCAATATAGGAATGTCTAGCTCAATATGAAAGTGAGGAACAGCAGAAGAGAGGATATAGTGCACTCCCTGTGATATCGCAGCAACCGCAGCCTGGAGCTTTGTCGAGTATCCATTGCTGCAGAAGCCGAAAGTTAATACAACAAGGTGATCTCTGAGCAGGGCTCTAGCCCCAAAGCTGTCGGAGCTATGATCTACCGTAACGGAAGATGTTTAGTTTGCGGTGCCCTCTATCTGGTGGTACCCAATGCAGCGAGATTGAGTTTTGGGCACATGTAAGGGAAGTTGGATCCGTAGCCGCATGAAGCAAGCCAGTTCAGCTGATATGTAGGGCATGGTTGCTCCAGATTGCTCCATAATTTCTCTGATCTGCACAGTAACTTGTTGCAACACAATAGGTAATGAAGTTGAAATACAATCAAACCTGTGTGAGCATCTACATTTCCATATATGCCACAATGTAACTAGAACAATAGTTGCATAGTAGGTTGTGGATGCTCCTCCCTTACTGTTTATCCACCAGGAAACTCGATTAATAATCGTACTTGCAGTGTTAGCTACTCCACAGATATTTTCTAGATAATCCCAAATGCATAGGGCTAACTCACCCTCCAAGAACAGGTGATCCAGATTTTCGTTTTGTGGTGAGATGAGACAGTAAGAACATTTAGACGCTAGGCTAATTCCCTTAGATTGAATGGTGGAGTCAAGGGAGAGAATGTTTTGAAGAACACGCCAAGAATGAATGCTGATTTTCAAGGGTATAACTGAATGCCAGATACTTTTGAACAGTTCAGTTTCTTGAGCTTTGTTTCTGATTAAAGACCAAGCTGATTTTGTGGTGAAATGGCCTAGTGTGTCAGGTTCCCAACAGATTATATCTTTGCCTTGATGGATAGGGATTTCAATTATCTTTGTGACTAAACTGTGAGGAGTAAGATTTCTAAGACATGGAGTGTGCCAACCTGAGCCATTTAAAGTGTGCTTTACTAGTAAACCAGGTAGAGTGACTGGGCATAGACTGTATATTGGTGTGTTATCAATCCACTTATCAAACCGGAAACTAATGTCCCCACTACCAACCATCCATGTTATATTGGCAGACATTAGTTATCTCACAGACTGAAGCCTTTGCCAGACATGAGAGTGAGTGGCAGAGACAGGAGCTATGGCAGGAGGAAGTTCCCAACAATATTTATTTTGCATAAACTTAGCCCATAATGATTCTTGTTTCCTGAAGAGCCACCATAGCTTCATGCTAGCAGCTATGCTGACATCTTCAATTCTACGAATACCTAGGCCTCCCTCTTGGATGGGTAAGCAAATGGCTTTCTAGGATTTTCAGTGTCTTTTACGTTTATCTTCGTTCTTGCCCCAAAAGAAATTGGATAGTAATGACTCAATGGTTTTAATTGTTGAGGCATTAGGTAACAATGTGATTATCGGGTAAATGGGGGTACTATTAAGAACAGACCTTAGAAGAGTAAGCTTTCCCCCATTTGAGAGGTACTTGGAGCCCCATCATTCTATTTTGTTTTTTATTTTGAGAATCAGAGAGGCGAAGAGATTATTTCTCTTTCTTCCCTGATATAGAGGGGAGCCTAGATAGGTCATGGGAAGGGTGGAGTGAGTGAGCCCCGTCCATGTGGAGATAGAATATTTTCTGTTACGTGGAGCTTTGTTAGTGATGATGAAAATGCTCTTGTTTATGTTTATTTTCTGTCCAGTGGCTTGTTCATATGTTTTTAGTAGTTTAAAATAAGCGTCAAGGGATCTTTTTGAACCTCTTATGAAGATGATGCAGTCATCTGCATGTGCTAGATGAGAAAGACCTTGACAACTGGGTGGAACTTTGTAAGCTGCCCAAGGTTTGTTTTCTATTAGAAGATTTAGATTCCTGCTTAGGACTTCAGCAGCGATGATGAAGAGCATGGGGGAGAAAGGGTCACCCTGTCTCAACCCTCTGGAGGATTTAAAGAACCCATGGATCTGTCTATTTGAGAGCATGGAGAAGGACAGTTGGAGATGATTCTCCAAATCATGTCTATAAAGCACTCGGAGAAACCAAATGAGCACATTACAGAAATGAGGAAGAACCAGGATATTTGATCGAAGGCTTTCGTCATATCTAATTTGATTGCTACATTAAAACCTCAATGTTTCTTGTTCAGGAAATGAAGCATTTCCTGTGCTAGTAGTATGTTAGCAGATATGAGTCTGCCCTTAACAAATCCACTCTGCTGCGGGAGATAATAAGGGGCAGGAGATTAGAGAGACGTGTAGTCAAGATTTTTGTGATAATTTTCCCGACAAAGGAGCATAAGCTGACAGGTCTGAGGTCAGAGCAGTTAGTTGGATTTGAAATTTTGGGAATAAGGGAGATCAGTGTACTTGTAATGGATTGTTGGAGTTCTGACCTGGCAAAAAACTCTAGGATCATGTTTAGGAGGTCATCAGAGATGATTGTCCAGCAGGCTTGAAAGAAAGCTCATGTAAAGCCTGGGGCCAGGAGCATTGTCCTTGTTTAAAGAAAATATAATACTTTTTATTTCTTCTTTTTCAAGTCAGGCTGTTTGTGTTTCATTCATGTCTTCTGTTATTATTCTTGGGATTACTTGTAAGAGTTATTGGCAGTTGGTGTTGGGCTCTGCCATGAGCTATGAGCGAAAGTGAGTTTCCACGAGATGAGGGATGTCATTAGTGGCTGCTGGTTAATCGTTTTCATCTTTCAGTTGTAGCCTCTTATTCATGAGGCGTCTGATTTGGACGGTCTTATGGAAGAATTTAGTGTTCTTATCTCCTACTTTTAACCATTTTATGCGTGATTTTTCTTTTCGTAAAATCTCTTCTTTGATTAGTTGTTCAGTGTGTTTGGCTTGAGCTTCACTAAGTTTGTCACGGTCTTTCTCTAATCCAGAGTTTTCATAGATAGTCTCTAGCTCTAGGATTTGTTCTTCTGTCTGACTAATCTTTAAGAAGATGTTACCAACCTTAGTCTTTTAAGTTTATGGCTGAAGGGGTGTATAGCAGAGAGATGTGGAGTTGGTTGAACCCAAGAATTGCAAACTGTATGTTTGAATGTGGGATGGGGAATCCAAAACTGGTGAAATTGGAATCTGGATGGTTTTTTCATGTTACTTTGTTGCAGTTCCACTAATGATGATCCGATTGTCCCTTGTGTAGATGGGACACACGAACTTCAGACCTAGTGTCTAACCAGGATTCAGAAGTCAGCACTCTGTCTAATCTTCTTAGTATTCATTTCCTTATGTTCTGGTTATTAATCCATGTGAATTTACCCTACATCAGTGAGATTGCAGTCGTTTATTATGTTTATGAAGTCCGAGATTGAGCCTAGCCTGACTGGTTTTCCTCCTAATTTCTCATTTGGAGAGGTTATGACATTAAAATCCCCTCCAATTAGCAGGGGATCCATAATAGTTGAGGAAAGTGTTCTGAGGATGTGCCAGAGCTGATGTCTCTCACTTCTGGTGCATTTTGCATAGACTCCACAATCATAGAAGTCTTGTGAATTAGGTATGTTGTTTAGGTTAACCTTTAGGGTTTTGGCTTGTTCAGAGTCAAATATACGAGAGCAAGTGATTTATGTGTTCCATAATATCCATATATGTCCAGAAGTGTTGGATATGCCATTATGAAACCTTAATTTTTTTCATTATGTCTGGAAGTCTGTCCTTGCTTATCTTTGGTTCTAGTAAACCCAGGTAGTTTAATTTGTGGAGTTTGAATAGGTCTTTAAGCCTTCCTAACAAAGGGATATTTCCTAGTCCACGTATGTTCCAGAATAGGGATTTCATTGCTTTGTTTGGTTGTTTTTGATTTTAGTGATCTAGTTTTACTTTTGAGCTTTGGATCTGGTTGTGTATCCGGTGAATTTTTGGGGGCGGGTTGAGGAGATATCTCTCCCGTGTAGGTTTTTGTCGTTTCTTTTGTGATTTTTAATATTTCTTTGAGTGGTGAGTGACAAAAGATTCAGACTCTGATGGAGATTTAGCTTCATCAGCGCTTTACCAGAGTTTAGAGCTAGTTGTTGTGGCTGAGGACTCTTGGTTATCCAATTTAGGAGATTGTGGTTGGCGTGATTTATTAGATGGGACATGTGGTGAGCTTGGGACGTGCATGAGATCAATATACAGTTTGATAGTGTTTGGATTGTAAATATTTGGAAGGATGTTACTGTAGTGTAGTTCATCCTCTATTTCTGTGATTGTTTTACCCTTTGAGTTGGGTGATTGTAGATTATTTAATGCTTCAAAGGAATTTTGGGATGACTCAAGGTTTTGTCTCTTCTCAAAAGATGCAGCAACTTTTAGTATTCTAGACTTTAATGAGGGTTTGGGACCCTTCTTACTAGGGGAAGTAGGGGAGATGCGAGACTGAACTTGATTGTTCAGGGATTTCTTTAGCTCTATGTCTGAAGTGGGGGAGTTACTTGGATTTGCATTTTGTAGTAGAAATGGTGCAGCAGCCGAGTTTAAGAGAGATCTGTTGGTATTATTTGTGATGATGTCATCATAAGAGTGTTCATGAGTGTGTACACATAAAGATAGAGCTTGTAGAACGTGTTGTACAATATTGGCTATGAGGCTGGGATGATCTTCAGTGAGCCTTTTCAGTATTCTATTGAGTTTAGATATATTTTCCAGGGTTGTAGGTAGCTCAGGAGTAGACGTCAGATTACTTATTAGGGCAGTGTCATTGTTTGATGTTAAGTCTTTTGAAGTTGTAGCAATTATATCTGTATTGAGTTCAGGCTGCTCAGCTAGGTCTTTATCAACTAAAATTGCATCATGTGCAGGATAATTATCCATGTCTAAGTTGGAGAGTATATCAAGATGTCGTCAATGAATACTACCACAAATTTGTCCAGATAGGAATGAAACACCATATTCATCAAGTTCATGAAAACCGCCAGGGCATTGGTCAATCTGAAGGGTATCACTAGAAACTCATAATGTCCGTAGCGCGTTTGGAATGCCGTTTTGCTCACATCTTCACTCTTCACCTTCATTTGATAATACCCCCAACTTCAAGTCTATTTTTCGAGAAAACAGAAGCTCCCGCCAACTGGTCAAACAAGTCATTGATCCTTGGTAAAGGGTATTGATTCCGGATGGTAACCTTATTCAGTTTACGGTAGTCCACACATAAACGCATGCTCCCATCCTTCTTCTTCACAAATAACATGGGTCCATCCCACGGAGATACACTAGGTCGTATCTGCCCCCGATCTATCAACTCCTGCAACTGAATTTTTAGCTCCGACAATTCCTTCGGTGCCATTCGGTAAGGTGCCTTCGACACTGGAGTAGGTTCTGGAATCAGGTCAATCCCGAACTCCACCGCCGTATCCGGAAGTAAACATGGTAGTTCTTCCAGAAATACGTCGGTGAATTCACTCACCACAAGTATCTCATTGAGTTACAGTTTCTGATCCGGCGTGGTTACGAGGAATACCAAATATGCATCGTGGCCTTTATGGACCAGCCGCCGAGCCTGTATGGCCGAAATAATCTCAGTGGTGGGTTTTCCTCGTACTCCCGATGCCCCCTGATATATGAAAGACTATTCCCCTTGTGGATGAAATATTACACACTTGTTTCGGTAATCGATATGCGAATAGTTAGTCGCCATCCATCCCATCCTGAGTATGAGATCAAAATCCTTCATATCCAACACGATGAGATCTGACAACATCACCGTACCCCAACGCGTATCGGACACTGAAGGACGCACTCTGTGGTCATCGTTGTCGTATCCATGGGAGAAGAAACTAGGCATGGCACGGTCATCTTACTGGTTAGAACGCAAGCTCCCCTCACATACTGGGTCAAAATAAATGATCAACCGACACCACTATCAAATAAGGTATAGGCCAGTCTGCCATGAACACTCAGGTTACCTGACGTCCAAGCAGCTTTAATTCACATATAAACATTACTCTTTCTAATAATGGCAGCTAGAACAGTCTAATATCGCATGTCATATATGTATGGAATTTTTCGTCTAAAGAGCGTACCTACAATAACCTCGTCCAACCGCTCCTCAGCCTGCTCATGTGTGATCGCATAAACTCTAGCTCGCTCGGGAGGTAGGGGCAGAGGTGGGGGCAAGGGTCCTGGGTGCCGGGCGATCGACTGAGCCTCAAAAGGCCTTGTGGGGCACGTCGCCTGTCCATGTCCCCTCTTCCCGGAATGGAAACAAGTCTTGTTCTGCCAGAAATCTGCTCCACTCCCCTGACGGAATCTAGAGCCCGTAGGGGGTGGTAGTTGTCAATGCGATGGGGCTGGCATTGTGGCCCGGGTCTCGGAGTACCTCGGCCTTTTTGCCTCACCCTCTGTCTCGATCAGCTTTGGCTCTACATGCACTGCCGCATCTGGCAACTCCTCAAATCGGTTCGTGATCACACTGTTCACGGCCATTCGATATGATCTAAGTAACCCCTTCCGGAACCTAAGTATCTTCATCGTAGGGTTCCCCATCGTCTGTGTAGCATATCGGCCCGGCTCATGAAATCACGAGTTATAGTCTAGCATTGTCTCGCCCACTCTCTGGGTGCAGCTCTCGAACTCCCACAACTTTTGGATCATCCAAGAATCGGGGATATAGTAACGTCTGAAAGCCTCGTGGAAAGCCACCCAACTGTATGATCCCTGAACTCGCACACTCTGGGCTATTCCCGTCCACCACGCCGCAGCACTACCGGTCTAGTAGAACATTGCCACTTCCACCTTTAGATCGTCAGGTGTCTCGCAGGATGCCTGATTCTTTTCGACCTTGAGTATCCACTCCTCAACATTCCCGGGCCCCTTGTCCCCGTTGAAGGTACTAGTCCTCAGCTTATGCATCGCTTCTTGTTGCACATGTAAGCTGCGTGGTCTAGTCGGCCTGATCAGATCGGGAACAGCTGGGGTAGGTTCAGCTGTAATAGGAGTGCTCCCGATCAGTGTTGAACTGGATGGTCCCGTCATATAGGCCGCTGCCATGGTCGTGAGTACCCGAAAGGTCTCCACAGGTATCACGCTCACTGGTACAGATGGGGTAGGCTCCAGTGTCTTCCCCCGCCCTTCAGGCACGATGACCTCCCCTATAGGTGTAGTGAGGTCGGCACGGGATTCTGTCTCGTGGCTCCCCTCATCCACTGGCAGCATGTTTCTATCTATACCAATCTGAGATCGCGGTCGACGTCTACCATCCATAACCAATACCAATTTCAAACAGTTATTCTCATATACTTTATCACATATTGTAGACTAACTTCTATTTATCCTTTCTACCCATTCAACGAGAGGTTGCCCTAATCTTGTCAATTCCCTTTTTAACAAAATTAGGGAACCTCGCTCCGACTCCAAATATAACGACCCCAATAAATCAAGTCATTGGATTTGGGTGCGTTATGGCAGTATGGCCCAATGCCCATACCCGAGCCCAATTCATATGCGTTAAACTTAAACACGATTAATAACAAAATAGGTCTTAATGTCAATGAAAACCACGTAGCGTAGTACATAAGGTCCAAGCTCGACAAAGTCTCAACAACTAAAACAATTCTTAACACCATAAAAGACAGAAATGGGTCAAGGCCCAAGTTCTTATTAAAGACTCAACGACTCTTTCTAATCTTTGGGAATCACCCAAGTGAAAGCTCCAAGAATCAATGCCGCTCCGACCCTGCAAATCAAACATATGGGAGGGTTCGTGAGTCAAAATGACTCAGTGGGTAATCAAATCGAGGGCGTACATGCAACGATATTTTATTCATATGATAATTCGTAGAATATCTAAAAACACCTAAACAATCATAATCTAGAAATTTATTTAAATTAATTACATGCAGGATTAAATTACTAAACTCATGCACGACATGCTAGGTATGAAATCGAAATCATGTAGCACATGCTTATCATAAACTAAAGCGTTATCCGACGCATTCCTAATTAAACACGGTTTAATACGCAATTCATGAAATCTTTCGATACTCCGCTTAGACTCATTTCCGTCATGTCATGCTCTTTCACGCTCATCACTGCTCACGGGATCTCGCTTCACTCAACACTCCGACGGAAACGGTCTCAACCGATTCACCAACTCCATTCATGCGTCCATTTCAACATATAAGTGTAATGCTCATGAAACCTCTGACCAACCGACCACACAATAACATTTTGTAAGAATAACAATTTAGCAACTTCAGCAACCAACGTAAACAAACACCCTAAGTGCATACTGTAAACTGACCGACCAGAAACAAGGTAAACATTGTCATATGCTCCAATGTTTTTCTTGTAAACTCAGTATATCAAGTCATATTTTACAAAGCCGTATCACGCATCAAAACAGATTAGCATAATCCATAAGTCTTGACGGAATCAACATTTATCACCGAACCATGTAATCAACATGAGAGTAGGGGAGGGATTTCGATCTGAATTCAGGCGAACAAAGGGAAAGAAGGGGAGGGATTGCAATAGAAATCGGACAATCGCATGATTTTTCAGAATCATATATCAGCGCAAACGGAGACACAGCAAGCAAAAAGAATGAACTCACCTAAACAATACAGACCAGTTGGATTCTCAGCTCCCAAATCAAGCAGTTCGACTCAATAACCACCTTGAACATCGTAGAGGGCCGATATATGTAATACCACACAGCTCAATGACATATTCGCATTCAAGGGTGGGGGAGAAGCATAACGACAGTTCATCATACGCATTTCATCAACGAACAACTCTGAACACATCTCAATATAGCCTAGGGACATACATGGGGAGGGGCACTACATCGCAGGAAAATCGTAAATCCAAGCAAGTCAAGGAACTTCAATCAATCAATTATTCCCCAACCCGTACGCATCATATAACTTGCTGGCTTTGAAGTCTGGCCAGGGAGGCGGAGATTTCCATCTTGTTCCCCCCTTTTATCGTTGCGGGAGCTTCCCTACAACTGATGCAGAGAAAGTGCCCGGCAATGCCACCCTCGCCACCAAGCTGTAAAAATCTGATCAATCACGCACCAAGGTTCTCCTCCAGATAAATTTTCCGCCTCCACTCCAACTCCCCTCAACCGTAGCTCGATTCGTAGATGTATATACTTCAGGGTTGATTCCGATTTCACCCTTCTCCATACGAAGAAGGTGCAACCCGCAGAGTGAAGTATGCACTCGTGTTTTGTTTTTCATGAGTGTAAACAGATGAATTGGGCAACCGTTAGAAGCAGATTGGGCCCACTTATGTTTTGTTCTTCACGAGTGTATAACGAATGAATTGGGCCGCCGTTAGAAGCAGATTGGGCCGCCATCAGAAACTGTTTGGGCTGCCTAGATTTCCACTTCTATTTCTCATCTCCCGGCCCATTTACTTCCCCTCGGCCCATGACTTTAGTTAAGTAAGGGTAACAACATAAATTCCTGGCCCAATGTGAATCGTTTTCCCGGTTTTTAAATTCGAGTAACACACATTCAAATTAAATCGCAAAAAGGGAAATCGAATTTTCCTCGTACCTTACATGTTACAGATGGTATCGGAGCCAGAATTATCTCTCATTCTTATTTAGTAGAATCAGGATGGTGAGACGTGGCGACTCAACTATTTAGATGTGCAACATCGGCAAGGGTATGGCTGTGCTATACCTAATAGTACTCTTTAGGGGGGATTACCTGTTATCGGGGTTACCTGTTGAGTGGCTGATAGTGAGTGGGTGGGGGGGGAGTGTCTTGATTAATGTATCAAATTGTGATGTTCGGTTATACAACCAGTAAAGGAGAAAGGGATTTTTAAACTCTTGGACCTAATCATTTTGTATAAGTGATTTGATTAATATCATACCTGGATTTGAAACCAAAAGGATTAGGTATTACTCGCTATATTTTTAATAGTTTGATCAAAGGCTATGAAGATAGATTTTTTTTCTTTGCTGTTGTTTAAATCAAATTGGTGACGGATCAAAATTATTTTCCGGATTGAGTTTTCCAAAGTGAAGTCTATATGAGGAAATTGTGCAGTTATAAGCAGTTGAGAGTTTCAGTTACAAGTATGGTGCAGATGTTGACGTGGAATCGTCGTCCGATTGAGCACAATGGTCTTGAGTAATACCTTTAGCTAGAATATTGGTATCAACAGAGACTATGCAATGCAACACTTTCCACATGAATATACTTAGTTTCAGGGGAATACAAGGGTCCCATATCCATTTAAATTTGAAAATAGATTCTGATTCCTGCCTGATCGTGTGCCATGCTGACTTGATGGAGAAGCATCCATTCGTTGCAGGCTTCCATACCATTTTTTTCCTTCTGCTGGATTAATTGTATGCTCATGACATTGTGCATCAACTGAGAGGGAGTGAGCTCATGAGCATGTTTGCATTCCAGTTTGAGTCTAATCAGAATTTACTCACTGTTAAGTGATACATTGGAGCAGGCAGTACTTCTTGGAGGTTTGCTATGCCATGCCAGTCATCCTGTGCAAAGTTATGCTGTCTTGAGCCTAAAAACTAGAAAATGTGGCTCAGCATTTGGGGACGGATAGCTATGATTCGCTTCCAGCATTGTGAGTCATAGATTTTAGCAGTTACTGATGTAAGGTCATGATGAGTGCAATATTTCATGATCATAAATTTTGCCCATAAGCCTTGCCCTTGCCGCAGTCGCCACCAGAGTTTCATTCCAAAGGCTGTGCTGATTTCATGTATTCGTCTGCATCCTAGTCCTCCCTCAGTTTGGGAAAACAAATATTCAACCAAGACTTCCAGTGTGCCTTTCTTTTTTTTTCGGACCAACCCCAGAAGAAATCAGACATTAGTTTTTCAATGCTTTGTATAATGGAGCCCAGAGGTTGTAGAACCATAAGGAGATGGTTTGGAAGGCTGTTTAAAGCGTGTTTGATGAGCATGAGTCGCCCTCCACTTGTCAAGGATGTTGCTGTCCAGCCGTCCAACCTGGACTGCAGCTTAGATAATAGGTTGTTGAATAGTGCTTGGTTCTTCTTTCCGAAGTATAGAGGAGCCCCAAGGTAAGTGACAGGGATGGGGCTGTGCACAAAGCCTATCCATTGCTTAATGATGTTGATCCTATTGTATGTGACCTTGGGAGATATAATGAAACTGCTTGTTGAGATGTTAACAAGCTGAGCAGAAATGCATTCATATCTCTTGAGTACCCGAAGAATAGCATCTAGTACAAATTTTGAGCCACGACAGAATATGAGGATGTCATCAGCGTAAGCTAAATGGGATATAATGGGATATCCTGTTGGAACCTTGTATGTGTAGGACATACATGTGGTCATGAGTTTCTGCAGACTGCGGCTCAAGACCTCTGCTCTAATTACAGATAGTACCAGTGATAGGGGATCTCCCTGATGCAATCTTCTAGTGGCTTTGAAATAACCATGGGAAGATCCGTCTATGAGCACAGAGAAGCTGTAGCCTGAAATTATGTGCCATACTCGATCTATGAAATTCTCTGCGAATCCAAAAACACGTAATACTCTGATCAGGTATTGCCAAGAGACACGGTCAAAGGCCTTGGCCATGTCAAGTTTCAAAGCTACATTATGGCCACAAATTGGCTTCTTGAGGAAGTGTAACATCTCTTGCGCTAGCAGGATGTTGTCAGAAATACTTCTCCTTGGAATAAAACCGCTTTGATTGGGAGATATTTTATGGGGAAAAATTTCTATGAGCCTTGTTGCCAGCAGTTTGGAGAATACTTTCCCCATAAAATTGTACAGACTTATTAGTCTGAAGTCATAGCAGCGTGATGGGGGTGTTACCTTGGGAATCATAGCGATCAGTGTACTTGAGTAGGAACCTCCCAGTTCACTGCCAGTAAAGAAGGACAGTATTGCTTCTGTGACGTCTGATTTGATGATTTCCCAACAATTATGAAAGAAAACCCCTGTGAATCCATCAATATCAGGTGCACTGTCTTGGTTTAGTTCAAAAACTGCAGCCTTTATTTCCTCTTCAGAGGGCCAGGCACTCAGTGAATTGTTCATCTCTTTCGTGACCAAGGAGGGGATGTCTTGAAGCCAAGATGTGTCTACAGAGATCGGTTCTACAATTAGTTGTGTTTCAAAGTGGTTCAGTATTAGGTTCTGTATCTCTATGGGTTCAGAGATTCACACTCCTGATGCATCCTTAAGCTTTACGATAACTGACTTCGACCTTCTTAGCTTATTAGTTTTGTGGAAATATTCAGTATTCCTGTCACCTTCCTGCAGCCATTTGATACATGATTTCTGCCTCCAATAAATCTCCTCAGCCAACAGATGTTGTTTATAGATTGCTCTTGCCTGTTGCCCGATGTGTCAAACTGAATTTCCAGCACTGCTTACTTATCTTCAGAATCTTTAATGTTCTGAAAAATATTGCCGTAAGACTCTTTATTCCAAACTCTCAGCTTGGACCTTAACCTTTTCAACTTGTGCGCTAGATGGTGTAGACTATGCATTTCCAAACTCTCAACTTGTGCGCCAGACGGTGTAACCTTTTCAACTTGTTCGCCAACTTGTTCAGAAAAATTAGAAAGCTTATACATTGGAGATGAAAACTTCTATATTCCGACACGATTCCGCCGACTTTATCACCGTTTAATTTAGTTTTACATTTTTTTCATGACTTAAGTAGTCCTAAATTGGGTTTTAAAAATTTGAAGTCACCAAAATCGTACCGAAATATGGGAATATTCATCTCCAATTAGGGGTGCCCAATCAAATTTTGGGTCCGAGTAGTGCACTACCCGGACCCAGATCCGAAAAATTGGGTACTAATATTTACTATCCGTACCCGGGCTCGGGTACCCAAACCCGACAGGTACCGGGTACCCGATACCGGGTACGGGTAGTACCCATTTTTTTAATGAAGTTCCACCTTTTATTTATTTATCTAATTTTTTTTATAACTTGGGGTTCATATTTAAAAATTAAAATCCAAAACCCATCAAATAATTAAACGAACAATTATTGTGTGCTAAAAAAATATGAAGACAGATCCTCTATTTATAGAGGAAAAGATGGAACTCCACCTTTTCCTCTATAAATATGAGGAGACAAGCTCCACCTTTTTCTACCACATTTTCTTAACTTGAGTGTTAAGAGTTAAAAAAAAATTTAACTCTTGAGAGTAATTGTAACTCTCGAGTTAAAAAGAATTTAACTCTTGAAAGTAATTGTAACTCTCGAGTTAAAAAAGATTTTAACTCTCGAGTTAAAAAAGATTTTAACTCTCGAGTTAAAAAAGATTTTAACTCTCGAGTTAAAAACAAAAGTAAACTCACCATTTGATTTTAAAAATTCAAAATGTAGTTGATTATATAAAAAATAAATTATTTTACCTGAAACCTAGTTTTTTTCGGGTCCGGGTCCGGGTACCGAACCCTAAACCCCCATACCCGGACCCGAAATCTTCGGGTAGTAAAAAAGCTATCCGGAATCGGAAGCGATACTCGGTACCCGACAGGTACCGGGTTCGAGTACCGGATCGGTTCTGGGGAACCCGGTACCTAATTTGGGCACTCCTATCTCCAATGTATAAGCTTTTCAATTATGCGATCAATTTCAAAAACGGATGATCTCACACAAAAATTGACCACCCAAAGTGAATACTGACCACCCGAAGACTGAACATATGAAGCGCTCCCATAACATAAATATATATTTATGTATATATTATTTGTAGAGAGGTTACAAATGTATTTGTAACTTAAAGATCTCCATTAGTAGGATTGATGTTTGAAGTTGAAGAGAAGGGGTTTTATCCTTCATAACTACTTGTCCATGTATAAAAGGATCCTCCACTTGTTTGAAAAACATACACAAGAGATACAATAAGTCTATACTTTCTTCTGCTTTTTCTTGCTTTTTTCTTTGGGTTCTTTTTGTTTTGAGTTCTTGGTGATAGAAGGAAGACATAGTTTGAGTTCGATGGAGTAGTGATGCAAGTGCTGTGCAAAACTGCTCGTACTCTGCTGTATCTTTGGAGACGAACGTTGATGGGAACAATATGCAATACACCTATATACAAGTATACATAGTCATACAGTAGTAAATCCTTGGCAAGCAAGGGTCATCTCCCAAGGGAGTAGGTCTAAAACATGCTTGTTCAAATACATTCTCTAAGTAACCACAATGATTTTGAGTTGTCACTACTCTAATCAAGCTAAAATGAAACAAAAGCAATTAAACATAGCTGAGCATATCCCAATGCGATCCTCAAACATCCAAATATCCAAAACTTAAGCAATACAATGAAATGATCCGCAACTTCCAAAGGGGAAATCTCAAGTGATCCGAGAGTTCAAGGCAACAAATACACAATATCCGAGGGTTACAATGATGAGAAGGTGCTCGAGGCTTTGGTAAATCACCTCCCTATGTACTCATACCATTATTGACTAATCTAGTGTCTAGTGTACCTATCTTTGCATCACAGGACTATAATGCAACCAAGAGTTTTTGGGTCAGTCACTTGGCTACTCTAGACCTCTACGCGAGGATTTCATTGATCTTAACCTCTACCAGACGTGTTGGTGACATAGAGTGCAATAGAACTATCCCTATTGTGACACAACAAGTTAGGGGTGCTCTACCCCAAAGACGGTAGTGTGTGTGTGCCCTATGTAGGAGCTAGATCTTGTGAGCTTGTTTCCAATCTAACTCACCTAAATGGAGTGTAAATTTGGACCCTAACCACACCCAAGTGATAAACAAGCACACCCATACAAATCTAAGTAAACTAGATCACTTTCATAAACTAAAAAGGCATGATTCCATAAGGAGGCTCAACTGAGCCTCGGGTTACAAAGTTTAGCTCATGAAAGGAGCAATAGCATCCAAATACACTGATTCAATACAAAACAAAGCCCTATAAACAAAAGCGAAAGAGAAAAACAGTTGCCCTTTTTACTATCGGAAGAATGGAGCTTCTTGCTTGTTAATCGCCTTCGCATTCAAAAGTGCAAGTTTGCGGCATTGAATCTCGATGAAGTGTAATGAGAACTTGTTCACGAGCTCTAGGGCTAGCAGTGAATCCAATTTACCCCCGTGACCTCCAAGCCATTCATGAAATATCAGCTGCAGATGGGGTGCATCAGTCTTTAGTCGCGATATGCATCAAGGATGATGTCACAGCTTTGATCTCGACCATGCACATCCCAAATGTCTTGGATGCAAACATAGAACTTGTAGAGGAGTCTTCCATATCTCTCTTGGTGAAATTAAAGTCTTAACCATACACGTATGGAAGAGATATCATCTTTGCAAGGGTAGGCATGTAAATCCAAACTTCTTTCCCAAAATGGTGAGACAACTTTTGGAGGAGTCGGCGACTCTTTCCGGTTCTGTGTTTCGCCCTCTCCTAGACATGTATAAGCATCTTGGAAGTGGTCAAATGGACCTGGTTGTGCAGCGGTCTTGTGCGAACCTTGGGACCTTGCATCATGGCTCGAAGTCGTGTCTTTGCTTCCATGAGCCGGACCTTAGTGCCACGGACATTTCTGCAATTCTGGGCAGTTTTTCAGCTAAATCTGGACGTCATGACTCCAAAATCAGTCCCTTGGCATGCTTGATTAATTCCTAGCATAATATGTAGTAAATTAAGCACAAGTTGTTACAACATACAAACATGTACCCAGTTCAATAATAATGTGGAAATGAGCATGAACTGAGCTATAATCTTGGTGTTTAGAGCATGTAATGGGCTAAAATAAAGCATGAAATAAGCCCTGAATAGGTGCTTATCAAATGTTCATATTCTCAAAGCACCTAGAAGAGGGAGAATTCATTTTAAGGAGACTGTGATTCACAAGGCTCAGTGTTTCGTTCAATTCTTGGAAATTTGTTGTTCGGTAAAAAGTAGAGAAAATTGTTATTTACCTACACCACTACTTCCTACAATCTTAAAATGAATTTCTCTCTATTTTATTGGGGAATAACAGTTTGTTTTGTAGTTTGAATAACAATGGATTAAACATGGAGGGACAATGAATTTTCAGTTGCCTCCGATTTTTGTCATAGTTGCATGTGCTTCTTCCTACTCAGATTTTCGTTGTGATTGAATGCTCTATGTTCTAAAATTGCATGTCTGATATGGAAATTGCATGTGGAGAAGGAAATTGAATTTTTGTTCAGACAAATGACGTTCAGTTATGAACATTTGTATTCCAATAATGATTCATTAGAGGTGATGTCAGATGATGTATGAGCTTAATATTTCAAAGAAATTATATGGTTGAGTTCAGCCAAGTATTTGTGATTATGTGTCTATGTTGAGAAATATGGATATGTGATACCTTTATGTAATCAAGAGCATGAAACATATTTTGTCTTTCAGTTTATAGAGTGAAAAATAGATGACTTTTTATATGATGCATGGATTGATTTTTTAAAAAAAAAATTTGGGTGGTACCAAGATTCGAACCCTTGACCTCACACAATCACCACACTCACATACACATTCACACCACTAGGCGAAGGTCAACTTGATTTGATTAGGGCAATGTCATCTTGATTTGATATGATGCATGGATTGATTAGCGTTATTGTCTTCATAAAAAAAGAAGGAAATTTATTGAAATTAGAGTGCGTGAAAGGTTTTTTCATGCATTATTTTTTGATTTGATTGCTAG
Source organism: Pinguicula primuliflora (assembly GCA_025802335.1). Lineage (NCBI taxonomy): Eukaryota > Viridiplantae > Streptophyta > Magnoliopsida > Lamiales > Lentibulariaceae > Pinguicula > Pinguicula primuliflora. The sequence goes on from JAOYMZ010013010.1 coordinate 19,119, forward strand.
GTGTTCACCATCAAACCAATTGATGGCTTGCCATTAAATTGATTAATGAATGCCATTTAATTGATGGTTTTAATGATATAAGTGTAAAACAAGAAATGACATTGTTGATTTACTCTATGAAGTGCATCACTTTATATAAAGTGATGTGACAACACTTTATTGACCAAGTGGTTGACCCATAACTTTTGACCAACCACTCACATGATTACACATTATATTTCTTGTGATTTTGGTGCAAATTTTTCTTATGGTATAGAATTTTCCCATCCATAGTAGTTACACCCACATTTTTACAATATTCCTGATGGTTATGTTATGGGCATTATTATTATACAAATACTTATGACAAAATTGTTATTACCTGAATCCATTGGAAATGTTGATATATAGAAAATTGTTAAATATTAATGAGATATGTATTAAATCAGGAATTTTCATATGTAAAACTTTATATGTACAGCTAAAAGTACAATCCATATTTGTCATCATCCGTCGTCAAAATTGATTGCACCATTAGAAAGACCATGCATAGGAGATCAAAAGCCCTATGTTCTAATGCTATTCCGACAACTTTATCATCAGAAATTTCTGAAACTCTTTCCCCTGGGGTTAAGTAGTCCTTAATAGGGTTTTACAAATTCCCGGCGACATTGCCAGGACCGTACCAAAACATGGAATTTTTGATCTTTTACGCATGGTCTTTCCAATGGTGAAATCAATTTTGACGACGGGTGATGACAAGTATAGGTTGTACTTTTGGCTGTACACCCCAACATTACTCTGTATTAAACATACTTTCAAGACTTGGGTATTTTTTGGTGTGATTGTAGTGTGGACTTCATAATAGATTCAATAAATTATTATTTTCAATTTTTCATATTTCTATTTCAAGATTACTAATTTCGAGTTTCTGAAATTTCAGAAATAGGTGAAAATATTGATATAAACAACGATATATTGATATAAATATTGAATGGACAGAATGGTCCCGGGATAACATATATTATAATGGTTTCTTTGGTAACATCTATTCCAATGTATCACAATAAAAAGCCATAGAAATTTGATCGTGTCCAATTTTCAATGAGCATAACAAACTATGTTGTTCTAACTCATGTTATTGAATCTTGTTAGATTCTTGAAATATGATTCTCGTATTGTTAGAGAGAATATGATACATGAAGTATTGAATGTTATATATTTTGAAAGCATTTTGGCTTTCTATGGTAACAAATACTTCTTTTTTTTTAAATTTTATTTTATTGGGTGGCCGTCCTCCTCCACCAAAAGTATGTTTACATGATTGTATGCCCTAATAAAACATAAAAAGAAAATACATGGGTTTTT
>JAOYMZ010013031.1:0-20456 GCA_025802335.1 Pinguicula primuliflora
AACCATCCCAAGCATCCATGGAAGCTCTTGGAAAACCTCAAGTGGCTTGTTATTCAGATATGTGGTCAAGCCACCTTGAATGTACCCTAACTCTTCAGACAAGACTTCAGCAAGGCTTTCAACAATATGACAATGGAGATGCTTGCCCACAACTAACTCTGCACGCGTCCGAGCAGGTAGCTGAATGAGAGCATTTAGCAATTTCTTATTTGTCTTGGTTGTTTCAGCCACAGCAGCCACAAGATCATCCTCCCAACAAGTTTGGGGCCAAGATTCAAACAATGAATAGGCTTGGTTGTAACTTAAGTGCAGGAGAGAGTCACCAGCAGCACTATCCACACTTCTTACTGCACTTGGAATCAATCCCAAGTAGAATACTTTGATCTGCCTCCAGTGTGGAAGTCCGTGAGCAGGGCAACTCCTTAATAGCTCCTTAAAATGCCTCCAAGCCTCAAAAATGGATTCATACTCTATCTGCCAAAAAAATGGGGCTCGTCTATGTTCATGGCAGTACCTAAAGCCTGCAAACACCAAACCAAGAGAAAGAAGAAATAAAAGCAGAAATAAAAAGGTTAACAATGAAATATAACTGCAAACTAAGCATGAAAATGGAAACTACTTCCTGGCAACGGCGCCAAAAACTTGATGGGACGAATATACATCACGTAAATGCGCTAGTATATGCAGTCGTACAAGTAATAAAACCTTGGCAAGTAAGGGTCATCTCCACAGGGAGTAGTCCTAAACACGCTAAGTCTACAATTAAATTCCAGAGTAACCAAACAACAAGGTTTATAACTAAACTAATAACAGAATGTAATTAAACTAATCTATCACTAATCTAGTAAGAATCTAATTGCATAAATTAAATGAATATTGAATTACACTCAGGAGAGAGATTAGCTCAAGGCAAGGTGTATTGCCCTGCTATGCAAACATAGTAACCTATTCATTTACATTCTTAGTTTGTTCAAACATACCACAGGGCTCAAGTGTAGCTACTGCTCACGGGCAAGTCATATAGCCACTCTAAACTTCAAAGAGGTGACCTTGAGTTCATAATATTAACTACCCCTTAATGTGGCATCTGGGTCCCGAGAGTAATCTATTGGGTGAAGATGTGGTTGTGCTTAGAGTCTAACCAAGCCCTTGTGATCGAGTTACCAAGGCAAGGTTTCCTAGATAAATGAGAAACATGACCAATCTAGCCTAAGTTAAGGTAAGCATATATGCAAACGGAAGGTAGTCACTTTAGCTCACTGTGTCACCCAATGAACCAAGCTTTGGACATCCATCGGTGCAAACATTAACAAATGAGACTAAACATGTAAGGAATATGATCAATCAAATCCCAGCTAGTCTATGTACTGATACTAACGAATAGTCGTAATAACATAGGTTTTCACCACCTATCGGCACAAAAGACTCTCATGGTAGATCATTCATATTAGGCCTCAACATCTCATTCGCAAATAAATCAAGCACAATCATACGAATTGGAACGAAACTAGAACATTAATATACGAAGTAGGTCATAAATCGTCTACATAGTGGGGCTCACCCAAGCCCCAAGCTTACCAGATTAGCCCATGCTTAGGGCATGGGCTTGAAAACAAGCAAATAAAGTACAAGATAAAGCCATAAATCCGGAAGAAATTGACAAAACCCAAGCTTCTCCCTTGTCCGGAATCAAGCCTTCTTCCTCTCTCCTTTGTGCTCTTCAACACCCGAAGGTCTTTCTCCTCTTTTTGTGGCCTTGGCTCCTCTCTTGAGCCTCTTTTCTTGAAAAACAAGAATGTGTCCTCCTTCTGGAAGAGAGAGACGAGCTCCTCTTGTGTTAGGTTGTAGGGATTTTAAAATGTGTAAGTGAGAATATATCCCTTGTCTCTCTCCTCAACAATTGGACGGAGGGAATTAGTAGGATATTTTGGGGAGGTGTGCCAAACCAATTCAAATATTCAAGCCTTCCCTCCTCCTTTTGTATTTCATCCGAAGGTGTGTAGAGATTTGGTCAAAGAATTTCACCTTTAGACACCTTTGTTGACCAATTCAATTCTTCTCTCCTTTTATGATTTGGCTTGATGATTGAAGGAGGTGTGGCCTTTTCGTAGCCACACAACCTTGACCAAATATTGCACTTGATCTTCACATATCCGAATAATGCCAAAATATACATGAAATGAATATAAATCCTGCAAAACACGAACATGTGCCTCTTTTCCCAAAGTTAGCTCAAATAATCATAATTTAGGGCATAATTCAAGTGTTGAAGGTATAAAATGATATGAAATGGTGTATGAAATAAGCTCTAAATAGAATCTCGTCACCCACCACCAAGGAAGAGAGCCGTGACTTCCAAAAAATAATATAACCAGCAAGTAGACATATTTCTTTCGTCTTAAAATGGTAAGAAAACGCAGCATTTAACGGTTGAAAACATGTGGTAGAGTGTAGATGCATTTTCATGAGGAAAAGAATGTTTGGATTCTCAATAACTGACAAAATTCATTTCAGCTACTTCTTTAAAAAAATTACGCAGTGAGTGTTAAACAAAAGGTGTAACAAGAAAAGACAAGTTTTATCCTAGCAAAGATCAGAAATCAGTGGTAGGGTGCAGTTGCACTTTCTTTACAAACCTTCAAAACTCAACAAAGTTATTTCTTTGTGATCGTGCAGTCAATGTTAAGGAAATTATGCAGCAAGAGACTAGTTTTATTTCAGACTTTCAGTTAAGATCTGTAAATCATACTTCAGAACTTTATGCTTCGAAAATCGTCAAAACCATCCCAACACTATCGGGACAAGAATCCTACAAGTCCAGCAAGTCAAAGGTCGTCCCAAGCCTCGTTAGTTTCTCAATTATCAAGGTTAGATGCGAACCTAACTCCGATATCAAATGTAACGAACCCGATTTTTTATCTCGTATTCACTACTTGGGTTCATTAGGGCGATATGATATTCGAATAATACTCGAGCCCATTTGGACATAAGAGCTTTAAAAAAATGGTCCATACATAATTAAAAGCAATTTCGTTGGTGAAATCCATTTAATAATATAGCATAGCTCATAATCCAAAAGGAGATTAAGTACTATGCAGTAGCAATAGAGTTGCCAACACGACAATATAAGTTCAATACATAACCAAGGTCCTAGCCAAATCAAAAGCACAAACTTCTTCACCCACGAGTTAGCTCCTGTCTTGCAATCAGGTAGCACTAGGTACACTCTGCAACCAATAGCACATAGGTCGTGAGCTTAAAGCTCAGTAGGGGAATCCATACCTCGGTTACACATGGGATTTGCATGCTTATAAATGTAGGGTAAACAGTCAAGGAGCATAAATGAAACATAAAGTGTCAACCGAATAATCTACTTTCTATTGTGACAGGTGAGTGTACTGGAACAATCTAGCATAATCAGAAGCATTATATGTATCTTCATGCGACTAAGCAACAAAATATTACACAACACAACTACAGTTACGATCAGCCACATTCCAACACTGAAATTACTACTTTGCACTCAACTAATCAAATCATACCACTCCATAAGACAAATGATGTAAAAATTGAAGTAAAACGAAAGTGGTATTGGCCACAAACTCATCTGTGTACATTTCCCCCAGCCACATGCTCATGAACTACCATGACCCACTTAACCACATAGCACTTATTACCATCGGCCAATTACCAAGTTGTATATCAAACATGCATCCAGGAGATCTGACCACCGAACTCAAATAAAACAGACAACAGACCTTGCCGCAACTCTACATCATTCTCAAGTAAGATGGAAATTTTATCACATGTACCAGATAAAATAGACAAGCATAAATAAATTTTTGGCCGCACATGAGTTGAAAGATATATGTGGAATATACCAACCAAAACAACAGACCTCTTTCCCCCAACCCATTCGACCTATGTGCAAAACTTCCCGACAACCAGAAAGACGCGATACCCATTACCATAGGTCCTGTCCCACCTACCTTTAGCTACCTCTGGTCGGATTCCGTTCGGCATCACGCTGCGCGTCCAATTTCCTTCCTCTCATCTCCTAGGGTGCGTTCAAGTATGATGAGTGGTGAAAGTAAGTGTTCCCTACATATCTATGGCCATACGATTGTATTTAGAAAGTTGGGCTTTCTCTTCCAATGCCCCAATCACCAATCCCTTCGGCCTAGGCATGGAATTATGGGCCCATTTAATATTAATTATCCGATAAAGTAAAAATCAGAGAGTCCAAAATTTCCGTACCTTACCGTTGCAGTCTAAGACCCTTCTCACCCAGTCAAAACATAAACAAATCTGCCTCCCATATCACATACACCTAGAATGTTCACAGTAATTTGCCCCTTGTCCAATACTTCCGATGTTTCTTGGTTGATATGTGTACATGTATGTAAGTACCATCCAATGCCCCTAAGCAACCCGGGAACACTCTCACCGCTAATCAGTATATCCCTCAGGGACCAGGACTGGTATCACAAACAAGGACTGATTCGAATTTACTACTGCTTTCAATACTTCATGAAAAACCTTGCAGCCAGTGCGACTTGACCTATGAAAATCATGCCTAATAGTTCTGTATCTATGATAATGTCCAAGAATCCTGAGGAAAATGGCTAACTTCTCATCAACAGTAACATATCTAGAATTATGAATACGTTGTGAACTCTGTAACATTCTACTTAAGCACTGGAAAGCTGCTTTACTTATTCTCAAGTTATCGAAACAACCTATATCGTTGTCTAACACCAACGTGTTTAAGTACTCTACTTGTTTAGGAATTCTTTGAATCAAACTGTACTTAATACCACCCGGTAATCTTACATGTACACAACTGGGGTCATGCTCATCAAGATCCACAACAACAGTAAAAGGCTTTGGCAGCCGTGATAAATGATTTCAAGATTCTTGGATCCATCCGTAACAAAGATAAAGATATCAAATATCGGATATCGAGTTGAAAACATGGAACAAGAATACCGATCTGAACTTTGTGTACCCAAATTCAATTAAAAGTATTAACCCTATAATACCCATATCTATAATTCGTATAATTTGAAATCTAAACACAAGAAATCCAAAAAACAAAAGCCGAAAACATGGAAAAAGATTACTGATTTGAATTTGGTGTACCCAAATTCAATTCAAAGTAATTCTAAATCTAAACACAAGAAATCGAAAAATGAATGTCGAAAATTCAAACCAAAGAATTCGTAATTTGAATGTAGACTTCGAGTTCGTAATTTGAACTGAGATTTACTAGTATTAAGTCAATCCGATAACTTATGTGAGTGAACGAACAGAATATCAAGCTCAACTTTTTGAATCAATAGACCGGAGTACAATGTCTACGATCGAATCACGATTTGAATTAGGTCGAAGGAAAATTTTAGGGCACGAGAAATCGTAGAATGATCGAGATATATAAAGAATGACACAAGGTAAATGTTTGGTTATTGAAGGGTAATGTAGTCATTAGTCACAAGATGAAATGTTTATCATCAGAATATCACATTTTGAGATTGATAGGTTAGTCTCTAACTCAAATGCGGCCATCTCCCTAGTTGATTACGTGACATGAACGACGGTAAGGTCACGTAATCAAACAGTAAATAAACAAAATTTGAAGTTTGATTACGTTTGTTTAAAACTCCAAATCAAACGATATAGGCGTAGTACACAGACCATTAGTACTCTGTAAATCTACTTTGTGTTCAATCCTCCTATATCAGATGCGGACAGTTACAATACCGTTCTCTTGTGATGAGATGGACAGGATAGTACAGAATTTCTTATGTGGTGGTGTTTCTAGCAACTCTATGGACCCCTTGGTTGCTTGGAATAGGATTTATCAAAAGAAAGTAGTTTGGGGTTTAGGACTTTGACGAATCTCGAACATGATGAATGCAAACTCGTGCAAGTATACACATTGAACAATTAGTAACATTACTAGTAAAAAAAAGGTCACCTCCAAGGAAGTCATCGAGACATCATTGGTGGTAGTGCATGACCAGAGTGAACAAATTTTGACGAAAATGTCGAAAGTATAAATTAAGGAGTAAAATGCTCAACCTACCGAAACGGATTCGATAGGCTGAGCTAAACAACGCCGTCGTCTATTCACAAAAGGTGAAAAGAATTAAAAAAATATAAATTGAAATACATTAAAATAAAATAGATAAATTATAATTTGTAATATTAAATAGATAAAATAAATAAAAATATATTTGTTTCAACACGCGAATTCAAATTTAGAAACTTGTAATAAATTTTATTTTGGCACTTGTAAATATCATTTAATTTTAGGGTTAAGTTAGTTGTCCTTAAAATAAATATTTAATAGTTTTATTTTTTTAACGGGGAAGATGCCATAACCAAAATCTAAATCTTTATTTTATCACTCGTAAGTCGCAACACACCATTTAAGGTTTGGGTTAAGTTTGTTGCTGTTAAAATCAATATTTAATAAAGTTTTAGTTTTTTGGGGCGAATCTAAAACATTATTTTAGTACTTATAACATACCGTTTAAGATTTGAGTTAAATTTGTTACTTTTAAAATCTATATTTAATAGAGTTTTAGCACCACCGAAACTAAAATCTAAAACTTTATTTTAGCACTCGTAACATACCGTTTAATGTTTGGGTTAAGTTGGTTGCTCTTGCAATCTATATTTAATAGAGTTTTAGTTTTCTTGGCGGTGAAGCCGCCGAAACCAGAATCTATGACCGATTACTAAAAGATTTTAACACGAGAATCCTAAATATGCTGATAATTTTTTTTCCGATGACCACAAATAGATGAAAATTAAAGTTAATGACAATGTATTTTTTTAATTTTTATTTTATTACTTCCCAAAAAATCCTGCTAATTTTTTTTATTCCCATCAAAACACCAACTCTGTTTAAGGGGATTCGTAACGTACTACCCCATTTGGTGTGCACCAGCCTATGAGAAAGAAAGACTTCCGTCATCCCTTCATCTAGGTTCATTTGTTTTTTAATTTAGGCAACATTGTATTACTATGCATACCAAATTCGTTTCGGTATGCGTAGCAAGACTCAATTTGTTGGATGATCAGACTGTTAGAGATCAAGAATTGGTTACAAGCATGATCTCGGAGTGGTCCAAACTACTGAACTTGGACTTAGTCAGAATCCTCTGTTTTTAGGTACAATTAGTAGTGCTGTTAGTGGTGGTTTGTCTTCTATGTTTCTGTTTTTTAGCTTTGTACAGGCCAATATATATGGCTCCCTTTTATTCAATGAAATCAAGCTTTCATAGCTACAACATCCTGCTGCTCCAAGTTCATATTGCTACATATATTTCCAAACCGATCACTTGATCCAAACAGTGGCATCAGAGCCTGGTTACATCACACTTCTCTACATATCTATTTCTATGGCTGAAGGAAACAGTTTTCTCAGCATTCCTAAATTCGATGGAGACTATGCACATTGGTCTCTATTGATGGAGAATTTGCTCAGATCAAAGGAATACTGGAGTGTTGTTGAGGATGGATTTGAGGAGTTTGATAAACTCGAAAATCCATCCAAGGAGTAGAAACGAGTTGCTGATAAACTCAAGTTGAAGGATTTGCGTGCCAAGAATTATCACTTTCAGTCCATCAACAAGAACAGTCTCAAAACCATCACTCATAAATCTACATCAAAGGAATTATGGGACTCTATGAAGTGCAAATATCAAGGAAATGTCAGGGTGCAACGTGCTCAACTTCAACGACTGAGGCGGGAGTTTGAGCTTCTTGAGATGAAAAGTGATGAAAGTGTGGATGAATACTTCTCTCGGTAGTAAACAACATGCATAGTACAGGAGATTCTTTGGAGGATTATCAAGTTGTGGAGAAAATTCTGCGTACTCTCTCGGAGAAATTTAACTATGTGGTATGTTGTATAGAGGAGTCTAATGACATCAACAAGATGTATGTAGATGAGCTTCAGAGCTCATTGCTGGTTCATGAACAGAAATTAAAGCGCCATGTACCTGTTGAGCAGGCCCTGGCAGTTGCTGATAACTGGATTAATGGTGAGTCCAGCAGAATGAGAGGAAGATGTTGTTTTGATGATGGTTTCAGGGGAAGAGGACCGAGGAGAGGAAGTTTTTCATCATATAGACAAGCATCGGGACGTGGACGAGGATTCAATTCAGGTCCCATAGAATGCTTCAAATGTCACAAGTTCAGACATTTTCAATGGGATTGTCCCAACTTTGCTCATTATGCTGAGCGAACTGAGCTTGATGAGGCTGAGGAATACTTGTTGATGTCTCATGTGGACTTGACTGAATTCACCAGAAATGAAGTGTGGTTTCTAGACTCTGGCTGCAACAATCATATGAGTGGGGACAAGAAGTGGTTTACATCTTTAGATTCTGATTTCCGACATATAGTAAAGCTAGGCAACAATTCCAGTCTCACTGTCATGGGCAAAGGAAGCATCAGGATGAAGGCTGAAGGAAAAATCATGAATGTAAGTGATGTTTTCTACATACCAGATCTAAAAAATAATCTTATAAGCCTTGGACAGTTGCATGAAAAGAGTCTAACTATCCTCATTCATCGTGGAAAGTGTCAAGTGTTTCATGATCACAAGGGTCTCATTCTTCAGACTAAGATGACTACAAACAGGATGTTTGTTCTATTAGCCACTAGCTGCGCGGAAGAAATAGAAACTGTACCAGACAACTAGAGGAAAGATGAATATTGTCTGTCCACAAATGAAGAAGCAACTGTTCTGTGGCACCAAAGATATGGACACCTGCATCTAAAGGGCCTGAGGACTCTTGCATATCAAAAGACGGTTTGTGGTTTACCAATTCCCAAAGAAGGCTTCAAATTGTGCACCACCTGTGTCGTCGGAAAACAGCAGCGAGAATCTTTTCCACAACACAACACTTCGTGAGCTGATAGATCTTTGCAACTGGTCCACTCAGATATATGTGGACTAATCTCTCCTGCCTCAGCCACAAACAAAAGGCACTTCATCACTTTCATTGATGATTATAGTAGGAAGATGTGGATTTACTTCTTGCGTGAAAAGTCAGAGCATTTGATGCATTTAAAAGATTTAAGGCCATGGTTGAAAGGGAAAGTGGTTGTCTTATGTGTTGCCTGCGAACTGATAGAGGTGGTAAATTCACCTCAACTGAATTTAATAACTATTGCAGTGCTAATGGTATCAAAAGGCAGCTGACTGCTGCATATTCACCCCAGCAAAACGGGGTAGCAAAACACAGAAACAAGACCATGATGAATATGGTGCGTTGCTTATTGACAGACAAGTCTGTTCCAAAAATCTTCTGGACAGAAGCTACAAACTGGGCGACCTATGTCTTGAACAGATGCCCCACAGCTGCTTTGACAAATCAAACTCCTGAAGAAGCATGGCCAGGAGTCAAGCCATCAGTAGAACTTTTCAGAATATTTGGCTGCGTAGGCCATGTTCATGTCCCTAATGTCAAATGAAAGAAACTGGATGAGAAAAGTATTACATGTATCTTCATGGGAGTAAGCAGTGAGTCAAAAGCATGGAGGATGTACAATCCAGTGACTCAGCAGATCCTGATCAGTCGAGACATGATCTTTGAAGAGGGAAGAGGTTGGAATTGGAATGAAACAAGTGACGAACATACTATTAAGGGTTGTGTAGATACTGAAATTGTTGAAAATCAGATTGATCTCTCCAATGAAGCTGGACATTCTATCATCAAAATTAATGAAAATGATCCCTCAGAGGAAACTAGACATTCTGGAACAAAAGTTGATGAACAAGTTCCAACACCCCAGTCACAAGATTTCCTTGGTGTTGAAACTAAGAATATCAAACAACAAAGGATGAGGAGAAGACCTAGTTAGATTCAGGATTATGTTTCTGGAAACGAACTCTCTGATGAAGATTAACATGACAGTGAACTGCAACTTGCCTTATTCTCTGTAGGTAATCCAAACTCCTTTGAAGAAGCAGCACAACAGGAAGTATGGAGAGATGCCATGAAGCAAGAAATCAAAGCCATCGAAAAAGCAGAAACCTTGGAGCTAACAGATTTACCTCCAGGTGCAAAAATCATTGGAGTAAAGTGGATTTTCAAGGCTAAACTAAATGAAAAGGGGGAGGTTGAGCGGCACAAGGCACGACTAGTGGCAAAAGGTTACTCTCACCAAGCAGGAATTGATTGTACTGAAGTATTTGCGCCTGCGGCTCGCTGGGATACCATTCGACTAACTCTGGTAGTAGCTGCTCAACATGGCTGGAAAATACATCAATTTGATGTCCAGAGTGCCTTCTTGAATGGAGAAATTTTTTAGTATGTCTATGTGGAACAACCACAAGGATTTCAGATTGTTGGAGAGGAACACAAGGTTTATAAGCTAAGGAAAGCTTTGTATGGCCTCAAGCAAGCTCCTAGAGCATGGTTCCAGAAAATTGAAGCATATTTCCTGCAGGAAGGGTTTGAGAAAAATCACAGTGATCACACATTATTTGTCAAAACTACGGATGAGGGAGACATACTGATCATCAATCTGTATGTGGATGATCTCATTTACACCAGCAACAATGATGGTATGCTCCTGGATTTCAAAGAGAAAATGAAGGATAGATTTTAGATGACAGATTTAGGCCAAATGAAATACTTTCTCGGAGTTGAAATCACCCAAGGCAAGACTGGTTTATTCATGTGTCAAAGGAAATATGCACTTGAGATTCTGGAAAGATTTGGTATGCAGGATAGCAAGCCAGTGAAGAATCCAATCACTCCAGGCAACAAAATCTCAAAACATGATGAAAGCAGAAAGGTAGATCGTACAGTCTACAAACAAATGGTTGGAAGTCTTATGTATCTCACGGTCACTAGACCAGATCTAGTGTATGCAGTTAGCCTGATGTCCAGGTTCATGGAGGCACCAACTGAAATTCATAAGCAAGCAATGAAAAGGATCTTTAGATATTTGAGAGGAACAACAAAATTTGGTCTGTTATACAAATCTGGAATGAATGAAGGACTAATTTCTTATTCAGACAGTGATTATGCAGGGGACATTGATGATACAAGAAGCATGTCTGGATACATTTTCAAGCTTAATGATAATACTGTCGCCTGGAGTTCCAAGAAGCAGCCTGTGGTTGCATTGTCAACAACTGAAGCTGAATTCATTTCAGTTGCTGCTTGTGCTTGCTAATGTGTGTGGATGCTCAGAATTCTCGAAAGGCTTGGCAGACAACAAAGCAAGTGTGTCATTCTATGTCATAACAGCTCAACTAACAAATTGTCGAAGAATCCTGTCATATATGGTAAGAGCAAACATATTAATGTGCGTCTTCATTATTTGAGTGACTTAGCAAATGATGGTGTAGTTGAACTGCAATATTGTGGGACAAAGGAGCAACTTGCAGATATTATGATAAAGCCTTTGAACCAGAATGCATTTGTGAAGCTGGGAGACATGCTGCGAATTTGTCTGCCTGCTAATCTAAATTGAAAAACTTCCAGCTTAGCTTACGGGAGGGTTTGTTGGATGATGAGACAGTTAGAGATCAAGAATTGGTTACAAGCATGATCTGGGAGTGGTCCAAACTGCTGAACATGGACTTAGTCAGATCCTCAGTTTTTAGGCACGATTAGTAGTGCTGTTAGTGGTTGTTTGTCTTCTTTGTTTCTGTTTTTTAGCTTTGTACAGGCGTATATATATGACTCCCTTTTATTCAATGAAATCAAGCTTTCATAGCTACAACATCCTGTTACTCCAAGTTCATATTGCTACATATATTTCCAAACCGATCACTTGATCCAAACAAGGACCGCTTGTCGTTCCTCCTTCAGCACTTTGTTCGTTTCCCAATGACGACCAGAAAGATAAGAAAAAAGCATACACCAATTGGAAGGAATAAATTGATGCATTGGGAATGGACACACCGGTTTTGGAAACTTTGGAGTTCAAATTCTTATCTTGCAAATAACAGCTGATCAATGTCTGAATGCTCAGGATAATGAACGCTTAACTGCTCCTTTTTCAGAGGAAGAGATAAGACAGGCTATATGGGATTGTTCTCCAATAAAAATCCCGGGTCCTGATGGATATAATTTTTATTTCATACAGAAATTTAGGGACATAGTTAAACCAGAATTCATAGGATTCATCCAAGAGTTTCACCAACAGTCAAGATTATCGAAAGGATTGACAGGGACTTGGATTACACTAGCTCAAAAAGTGGTGAATCCTTTGTCACTAGATCAATAGCGGCCAATATCTTTGGTGTGCAGTGGGAATAAAGTTCTGTCTAAACTTCTGGCTAGTAGAATGAGCACTGTTATGACAAAGATTATATGCAGAGAACAAACGAGTTTTCTTAAAGGAAGACAAATCTTGAATGAAATCCTGATAGCTAATGAGCTGATACATACATATAGGAGATCAAAGAGACCTTTGCTGTTGTTTAAAGTGGACTTTACAAAGGCTTTTGATTCAGTAAATTGGAACTACTTATATGACATTTTGAGAAAATTTGGTTTCTGTGAGCAGTGGGTGAAATGGATGCAAGAATGTACTGCCTTGGCACATGCTTCTGTATTGGTGAATGGTAGCAGTTCTGGAGAGTTTAAGTTAAGACAGGGCTTGCGCCAAGGAGATCCATTGTCTCCATTGTTGTTCCTATTGGCTGTAGAAGGAATGGGAATGATGTTCAAACAGGCAGCAAGGCTTTGTTTGATTTCTGGTGCAATTGTGGGCAATGAAAACATAACACATGTGTAGTATGATGACGATACGCTTCTGATTGTTGAAGATATAGCCTCTAATGTGTTTGTCATGAAAGGAATATTGCAAATTTTTGAGCTTATGTTTGGATTGTCAGTTAACTTCTGCATGAGTCACTTATACGGCCTAAATGTGAGCAAGGAGGTGTTGGAAACTCATGCTGAAATACTAAACTGCTCTATAGGAGAACTCCCCTTTATACATTTAGGACTCCAAGTTGGTGATAGCCCCGGAAAACTCAGAATGTGGAGCAATTTACTTGATTAGTTGAAAGCCAGAATTGAAAAGTGGGATTTGAGATTTCTGAATTTTGCAGGGAGGCTCACACTGATAAAATCTTCCCTCCAAAGCCTACTTGTGTATTATCCCTCCAAAGAAAATTATGAAGTAGATTATCAGTCGATTCAGTAACTTTCTGTGGTGAAGCAGCAGCTCTAAAAAATGTCCAATTCACTGGGTAAAATGGAGGATGCTCTGTAAGAAATTAGATGCAGGTGGTTTGGGAATTAGAGACATAGAAGTTATGAATACCTCTCTGCTTGCAAAGTGGTCATGGAGACTGAAAATGGAGCCTCAAAGCTTATGGTCAATAGTCATATCTTCCAAGTATATGGATCAAAGAGAAATACAGGCTGATTTAAGTTTGATCTTAATGCCGGATCATGTATCAAAGTTGTGGATGGATATCTGGGAAGTCACAGTTGCAGCAGACTGGTTCAATGAAATTATGAAATTCAAGATAGGTTCTGGCAGTCAGGCCTTATTTTGGAGAACAGATTGGACGGGAGAAGAGAATTTTGCAGTGACTTTTGTAGATTTATACAAAATAAGGAGTTGTCGCGAAGCCTTGGTTAGTGAGTTGCAGCCAGACATGAACCTGCCGTATCACTGGAAGATTACATTTAGAAGGACACTAAGAGATTGGGAAGTGGAAAGACTGCGGTGTCTGGAACAGATAGTGAAGGAGCAAATCCTAACTCCGAATGAACAGGATAAATGGCATTGGAAGGGAGAAAAAATAGGTGAGTTTACAGTGGCTTCTGCTTACTTACTGTAAATAGACACTATACATGAGGAGAATGGCAGTAATGAGTTGACACATGCTTGGTGTAAACTGTTTGGAATTTGTCTCACATTGGTTAGAGAAATCATAATATACTAATATAAATAGGATTGTGGGCTACCATCAATCACCATAAGCTTATGGTTTTAATGAGGGTTGCCCACCTTTCTAATTATATTAGCCCACACACACGCACCAGCGCATACGAGACCCGAGCCCGGAGAGAGGCGGATCCATTTTCTAACATAAACTGGTGCCAAGGAGAATTCAGTGCTTTGTGTGGAGAATGCTGCAAAACCGTGTCGCAACTATGACCAATATACCGGCAAGAGGGGTATCTGTGCAACAGTCACATATGAAATGTGTGCACTGTGGACTTGAAAATGAGACAGTCACACATCGATTCTTTGAGTGTATACAAGCGGTTGAAACATGGGATGCATATGTTTGACAGACTGACTCCTTCTTACACTTCGCAGAACATATGAACCAAGTGAAAGGGAAGAAGAGTAAGGAGATATGGATAGCAATCTGGATGGCGGTGGTATGGAGACTGTGGTGTGAACGAAATGCAATAAGATTTGATAGTGAAGACCAAGTTGGCAATCTGGAAAGCATAAAGATGGACGTATGGGCCTGGTTATCAGCATATGGTAAAACTCCTTCGGTGATGAGCTTATCTGAATGGATGCGTATGCCAGTGCATGCTCTAAATATAAGTGTCTCTATTCATGCTTGTGAGGTCCAAAAATCTTCACTCAATCCTGAAACCGAATACAGAAATGTCAGTAAATCGATATAGCAATGCGAGATATGTAAAGGATTTCACAGAAAACTAAAACTCCTATTTTTCAGATGAATTGAGATGTCCTGAGGCTAGATCTATCGCTGTTCTTCACAGAAACCACAAAATAAGAACAAAAATCGAGCCGTTAGTTTCGAGGGTTTCGGAGACACAGTGATTCTGACTTCGAAACAACAAAATCTTCGATTCAAAACAACCAGAATAGAGAGAGGAGTCCAAATCCAGGCTCAGATTCAGCGAAAAGTTGAAGAACAAGGTCGATTTGTGTATATGAAACAAGGGGCTGAACAAGGGTTTCATGAGATAGCAAAATATCGCAACCGAAAGCGAGAGAGAGATATAGCTGATGTAATGAACCGAAAACCCTACCCACGAATATATATACTCTGGCCAAAAAGAAAGATTAAATGAGTGATGTGCCGAAAAACATAGGGACAGGCCCAGAATCGAAGGAAAAAAATATAGCATGTAGCAGCAGGCCGAGAATTTAAAGATAAGGCCCAAACACAGATAAATCCGGCAGCTAGGAGCCCAAGTGACCGGAATAAAGCCCAAATAACATCTGAGTTTGGAAATTAACTTACAAACTCATATCCCCGAGTAACAAACCAAAAAACCCGTAGTTCGAAGCCAGGCACGCCAAATTCTCCGTAAATGAATTTCAACCTCCAAGCTATAAAGAATACAGTCCGATTGACAATTCGACAAGTCATTAAGCATAAAAGCTAGGACTTGATATTAATTTTAACATCAATAACAACAAGCAGACACAAGTTAGTGCAACAAAATAACAAGTCATGTGCCCAAAATCCCTAACAATCTCCACCTTTTTGGATACATAACCCAAAAACTAAACATACAAGTGTACCTGCAGAAAAATTAGCTGACATGTATGCAGAAACACAGTAATATGAGAACAACTCAGAATCTAAAAATCATCCCCAATCGATCAATGCAGGATTTTAGTTTCAGATTTGTCACCACCTTAGTTCCCATATCAGCAGGATTAATAGCAATATCAATTTTTTCAAGTAAAACATGTCCATTAGCTACTATATCTCTGATAAAATGAAGTTTAACATCTATATGTTTAGACCTTTCATGAAAAATAGGATTTCTACTTAAATGTATAGCAGACTGACTATCGCAGAAAATAGTTCCAACACCAGACACAATTTTGCATTCAGAAAGTAAACCTTGAAGCCATTTACATTCTTTAAAAGCATCAGTTAACGCAATATATTCTGATTCAGTATTACTTAAAGCAACAATGTATTGTAATTGAGATTTCCAACTAATACAGTTTCCACCTAATAGAAATTGATAACGTGTAGCAGATTTCCTAGAATCTAGGTCTCCTGCATAATCAGAATTAACAAAGCCACATAAAACAGTTTGATAAGAGTTTTTCCTAAACAGAAGTCCTAAATTAGATGTACCCCGAAGATATCTAAGCACCCATTTCAAAGCAGACCAGTGTTCAAGACCCAAATTAGACATAAAACGGTTTAAGAATGAAACAGCATATGAAAGATCAGGTCTAGTACTAACCATTGCAAACATAAGAGAACCTAAAACATTCGAATATGACATATTTTCCATCTCTAGAGTTTCTGAAGGTGTAGAAGGACACTGAGACTTACTAAGTTTAAAATGCAATGCAATAGAAGAAGAAACAGATTTAACATTAGAAAAGCCAAACTTATCCAAAACTTTCTGAATCTAACCAGATTGATGTAGTTTCAAAGTACCAGCAATCCATTTCCTATCAATTTTCATGCCAAGAATTTTCTTAGCCTCTCCTAAGTCTTTCATTTCAAATTCAGACTTCATTTTCAACTTTAAATCATCTATCTCGTGTCTAGATTCACTAATGACCAGCATGTCATCCATATAAAGCAGTAAGTAAACAGTAGCACGCTTCTGAGTATTGAAATAAAAATAGTTATCATATTGGCTTCTAACAAAACCAAGACCGGTAATAAAAGAATCAAAATGTTTGTACCATTGTCTAGGTGCCTGCTTAAGACCATACAAAGACTTCTTCAAAAGACAGACATAATCAGGTATTACAGAATTCACATAACCTAAAGGCTGTTCCAAAAAAATTTCCTCATCCATATCACCATAAAGAAAAGCAATTCATTCTAAATTATAACATGCAGCAAGTGAGAGTAAAATCCGAATGGTCTTAAATTTTACAATAGGAGCAAATATCTCATTGAAATCAACACCTTCACGTTGGATAAAACCCTTAGCAACTAATCTAGCTTTATACCTAACAGGTTCAGAATTTATTACCTTCCTTAATCTTGTAAATCCATTTACAACCTATAACTTTCCAATCAACAGGTTTAGGAACTAAAATCCAGGTACCATTCTGATTTAAAGAGTTAATTTCATCATTCATAGCAGCTATCCATTTCCTAGCATCAGAACAATTTATAACTTGTAAGAAAAGTCCAGGTTCATAATGCATAACTTGTTGACTAACTAGAAAAGCATAATCCACAATCTCTGCAAAATTAGCATACTTCAAATTTGGTTTAACAGTTCTTCTTTCCCTATCTCTAACTAACTGATAGTCACGTATACATGCATCAACAGGTTGAGCAGACACAAGATCCTCTGTTTTATCATCAATCTCAATACCAGAAGGTTCAGCTGGCATTCCAGAAGTGCTGACAGCGTGAGATGGGACAGGTTCTAAGCCATAACCTTTTTTTCCCGGGGAATAGGAGGTTTTATTTATAAAAAATGTGATTGTACAAGCTAGCCCCAAAAGTGGGCATAGTTACGAAAAATACAATCACAACTGGAATCATAACAGGTGACCGGGATTCCGCGAACGCGCAGGCTTCGCCTCGGGTTGGGTTGCTCAGGGCTCTTTTTCTTTTTCTTCTTCTTCAGCTTTTTCTCCGGAAGACAAATCACTGGCGTTTCCTGCTATGGGGGAAGTTCGTATTCGTCCGGGTCTGAGTATGGCTCACTTTGGGAGTAACCTCCTTCAGGTGCAGAGCTGAGCATGGCTCTATCGGCAGCCCATGCCTCATCAAAACTCATACCATTGTTAGAGACATAAACCGCATGCAGGGATTCCTCCGAGCAGTCTGACTCATGCGCTGTGGTCATTTGTCGAGGTTGCGGGGAGAAAGGTGCGGCCATCGGGTCAAGCCTGATTTTTTGTTGCAGTGGGTGCTCGGTCCCAGACGAGGGTGCTAGAGAATGCAGGAAGGAGTCGCTGTCCGAGTCTCCCTCTTCAGCACGGTCCGCCCAGCTTTTTGACTGGGTCGATTTCCCTTAGCAGGCAATGTTTTCTAGATTTTTAGGGACCGGAGCTGTGCGGGCAGGGGCTGGAGCTGCAGCTGCACGGGCAGGTGCTGGAGTTTCAGAGACTGAAGCTACTCGGGAGCGCATCCGAGTGAACCATATGATGAAGCTGCTCTGGAGCTGAAGATAGAGAAGCATATGATGAAGTTGGGAGCGCATCCGAGTGAACCTGCAGTGCTGCCAGGTTTGCTGTTGCCGTGGGTGGTTTAGGCTCCGTGACTGTAGTCGGTGGCAGGTGTTGGTTTCCTTCCTGTGCATCGAGGGTGCGCTGCGGATGCATGATTTCAGAATCTGGAGGTGCGGTGGCTGTGTGCATGTCCCAGGAAGCACCGTGGTGCAGATCATAATTGGCATGGAGAGAGCCTAGCTGTGATGACCCTGTTGGGTTAATTCTGGTTTCCTCCAGGTGGAGGAGAGTTTCGAGGCAAAGATTGTAGACTTTGTTTTCCAACTCGTGGTGCCAAACATCCACGGCCTCAGACTGATCAGTCGCAGATCCTGCTTTCAAAGACTGTGCAGCAGGAAGTTTTCTTTTCCATCAAAATTGTGCCTTAGAGGTTGCATGAGATGGCCAGGTTTTGTTCCAAACATTCAGTTCCCCTTCTTCTTCGGCTATAGTCACCGAGAAATTTCCTTGCGTCGTGTGCACCCGGATGCTCTTCTGGATACGTGATGAGGACGTTGTTAGTACCTGCATTTTTCCACAACTCATATTCTTTCGGCCCTTTGTGTCCTCATCCAGGGATAACAACTCTCCAATTGCTCCTGCTAGAGACTCAAACAATTTCTCACTCCAAAAATGTAGAGGCGTTCCACGTACCGTGACTGAAGCAAGTCGGGCTGGTTTACCATGGAGAAGACGCCACGGTCGTACTTTGTAGAGGCCAATACGATTAGTACATTCTTTGTCCTTTAGCAGCTGAGTTTGCAGAGATAATTCTGGAATGTCAAGCAATACTTCTCCTCCTTCAATATGTATAGCCCTGCAGGTGGTGTAACCAGAGGTTGTAAGAGCGTGGTTGATGGCTATGATGTCCGGTTCTGAGATGTCCGGTTCTAAGCCATAACCTTGAGTTTCAACCTCCACCTTAACAAGTGGAATAGGTTGCAACTCCACCTAACTCTCGTCCTTAGATGGTATCTCCTTTTCAAGAGATATCCTTCTGGGCACATATTCAGACAGTATAGGCTCAGAAATAGACAAATCAGAAACCAGACAAGGAAATCAGCTTCATTAAAAACCACATCTATACTAATAATCACTTTCATACCAGGTATTAACCTATCCCACAGTCTATAGCCTTTTACACCTTCTTGATATCCCAAAAAACACATTTTATGGACCTAGGATCTAACTTGTCTAGTTTGTTATGAACATACGCAGCACAACCAAAAACTTTCAAGTTTGTTAAATTTAAGACAGTTTCATCCCAAATAAATTCTGGACAGTTATAATTCACAGCGTTAGAGGGACTTCAATTCACCAGAAAAACCGCAGTATAAAGAGCTTTCCCCCAGAATTTCTTAGATAGGCCAGAAGTTACTAGCATGCATCTTACTTTATTCAACAAAGTCCCGTTCATACGTTCTGTTATCCCATTATGTTGTCGTGTGTGTCTGATAGAATGGTGTCGTGTAATACCATGCAGAACATAGAAATTGTCAAAATCTCTATTACAGAATTCAAGTCCATTATCAGTTCTTAAATATTTGACTTTAAAACCTTTCTGAGTTTCAACTTGCAGTTTCCATTCTTTAAATTTACCAATAGCTTAATCTTTAGACCTTAAAAGGACCACCCGAACACTATAGCTAAAGTCATCAACAATAGACATGAAATACCTTATCCCCCATGCGTTGACTCATTAACACGGCCCTATAAATCAGAGTGCACATAGTCCAAACATTGTTTAGAGACATGAATACCCTTAGGAAACTTAAGTCGATGTTGCTTACCTAAAACACATGATTCGTAGAATGACAGACCGTTGAATTTTTGTTTCCCTAGAAGACCTCTATCATGCAGAATTTTCAAATCTTTCTCACTCATATGACCCAACCTAAGATGCCACAGTTTAATAAAATCAGGTTTATGAACAATCAAAGCACTTTCAGAAACTATTTGTCCGTCCAAAAAATATAACCTGTTTCTCCTAGTAGCTGTCAAGATCAATGCATCATCTTTAAACACAGAAAGCACACTATCCTTTGAAGAATACCAATAGCCAGATTCTTCTAACATGCCCAAAGAAATCAAATTTCTTTTAAGATCTGATATATATATATATATATATGACATTAGTTAATTTCACTTTGTTACCATTATCCAAAGAAATAGACCAGTACCTTTATTTTTACAAAAGTGATCATTTCCCATAATTGTCATGCCATTCTTACAAGTATCCAAGTTATTAAACCAGTTCAAGTTGGGGGACATATGATAGGTGCAGCCAGAATCTAAGACCCACTCATTTGAAT
>JAOYMZ010013042.1:8744-36577 GCA_025802335.1 Pinguicula primuliflora
AAATTTTTTTTCCTTGGACATGCACTCCCCGCACCCCCTATTTAGACCCCCAGGATCTACACCCTATGTAAAACGCACCTCCTAATCCGACCTTCAGGATCCGCCATTGGTTTCAACCCTAAGAGGTTGGCCTAGTCGTGAAGGCCTCAGACTTAAATTTTCAAAGAGGGATGAGGTCTCAGGTTCGATCCCCACTGGTCCCAAACAATTCTTTGTGGTCACGACCGCAGGCCAAAGGCCCGAGATTTATCCGATCCATGTGGAGGGGTCGCTTTGCATGGATCACATGGATTAGTTGGACCAAAAATGATTCCGGATACCATGGTTATCAAAAAAAAAAAATATTTAGTTTATGAGTTTTGTACTTTAAATATATTTATAGATTTGTGTATGACAAAGTCACTATAACTAAAACTTTCAAAAAAAAATCACTATAACTAAAAGAGTAATTTTCTGGTCCAGACTCCTATGTCCAGATTAATGAATTAGGTCCAGAATGATAATTGTGGTCATTGATTGCCAACACTTGGATGGTCTGGATTATCATTCTGGACGTAAGATCATTAATCTGGACCTAGGAGTCTGGACTAGAAAATTTTTCATAACTAAAATGTGGGATCAATTTATGAATCTGCTCGGTATGAGTATTTTATAAATGATGATGAATTTTGATTTCAACAATTGTCAAAATAAGATTGATATTATGTTTGAGTACATTTTCCTTTGTTATATGCAACATAAATTCACTATATGTAAGAGAATAATATAAAAAAATCATGAACCGAATTTTGGGTGTATTGTTAGTTAGAGGATTACTAGGGGAAGATTGACCAAATCTTCCCCCATTATCTCCCGAGATTAGAATTTCCATAATCTCGGGAGTTACCATACATTCAAACTCTTGTAACCATCTATATAAGGAGGTGTGCTCGGTACATTGTAAAATGCGGAAAATAATAAGAAAGAAGTGCTTTCTCCAGTGGATGTAGGCTTTGCCGAATCACGTAAAATTCGTGTTCTTTATTTTCTTCATGGTATCGGAGCAGATTTTTAACCCGGGATATTTATTGACCTAATCCAGACGAACGACGGTCGGCCATGGGAGAACAGGCAGCAGCGCTCGTGGAGGCAGCCAAGGTTCTAGGGTAGACGATCGAGAAATTGATGCAAGGAGGTAGTACCCAAGCGCAAATTGTACCAAAGGAGAAGTCTTCGAGTGGAGGAAATGCGACGAATGTGGTTTTGGAAGAACCGTTGAACAACAATAATTATCCGGTATGGAAACGACAAATCGAGATTGCAGTGGGAGTGGGAGGCCGTGGCCAAATCTGACACCTCACGGGCAATCGCGCACCGCCGGCGCCCGACGACCCAGATTTCCAATCTTGGTGGGAGAATAATCTTCAAGTCTATGGATGGATACCGGAAAACATTGAATGAAACCTTTCCCGACAATATCTGAATTTTCCGAACGCTCACGAGCTTTGGAAAGGGCTTGCTGAAGTCTTTCAAGAAGGAGAGGATAGCCTACAAATTTTTTATCTCACCACAAAGGCAGATCAGTTGAAACAAGGTGAGAATACGATTGAAGATTATTACAGTACGATCAAAGATTTATGGATGGAGATAGATCGTCGGAGACCAAATCCTATGATCGAAGCAGGTGATATTTTAAAATTCAACAAGTAGCAGAATGAACATAGATTGTTCAAATTTCTTGCTGGATTGGATAATGTGTTTGATCCAATCGTGAGGGATATTCTGAAAGAGAGAATTCTACCTGATGTTGATGAAGCCTATGCTACTGTGAGAAGGGAAACTGCAAGAATGCATATTTTGGGTCCGGGTCAGAAGGGATCCATTGAAGCTACTGACGGGATTGGGTCAGGCTTACGGATTAGGTCGGGCCAAGACATGGGGCTTTGGGTCGGAACTCCGGCTCGGGTCATCACATTGGAGCGGGTCGGGTGACCCAGTCCACCACCAGACCCAGAGCAAAATCTATCGTCAGAAAGTAGCCCTCCAACTGGCCGGAGCTCCGACGATGATGGTCGCGGATCAGAAACGGCCAGAAATAGCCAAAACTCATCAGTTCCGCTAAAGAACACCCGATTCTGTCATCACTGCGGCATTCAGGGACACATTCGCCGTGACTGTCGGCGCTTCCAGGGCGGCCTTCCACCGACGGTTCGGCATGGCACCGGAAACAAGCTAAGGACAGCAGCTCTTGGCAAGGGATTGGAAGAAGAGGGACCCGGAGATGATGGTTTTGTGGCGGTCGGCGTCGGAAGGCGATTAACCGACGCCAACCACTGTCTTGGGACAAATGAGAGAGACGAACAGCAGGAGGCTCCATCTGGTGGTGCGATGCAGTCTCAACTCCCACAGAACACAGGTAAGGGTTCTGGGGCACGGAAATTACATTCGTGCCCCCGCCCTAGTCTATCTTTTTTTGATAAAATCAGTTTCAGTGGGCTGCAGAAAAAAAGAAGTGGAATTGGGCCATCCAATTATGTGGGAAAGGATGATGTGTTTTATAATCCCAAATATTTTGGGGAGGGATGCTTCGGTGATTTTGGTGAAGATATTTCGTATGCATTACTGAATTCTCATTCATCTCGAGATAGTAAGTGGATTTTTGGTTGTGGAGCCACTGACACCGTGACTTATGATTCTTCGAATATAATTAGTAATCAGGTTCCCTGGAAGAAAATCATCCAGACAGCAAATGGGGAAATGTTACCGATCACAGGAGCTGAAAAAATTGAAATTACCACTTTGATGAAATTATCCAATTATCTTCTTGTGCCATCTCTATCGCATAAATTATTATCCATCTCACATGTTATGAGGGAATTGAACTGCACTGTGGTAATTTATTCGGGTTTTTGTATTTTCCAGGATATTCGGACGAGGGAGATCATTGGGCGTGGCACTGAAAGGGCCGGGCTATACTACGTGGATGAGGTTACTTCTTCGGGACGCTCTTTGACTATCCAAGACAGTAAGGGGTGGTTGTGGCATCGTAAGTTAGGTCATCCATATGATGGGTACCTACAGAAGTTATTCCTAGGTTATCTTATTTCCCTATTCATTGTGATTCGTGTGCTCGAGCTAAAACACATAGGTTGTCATTTTTTCCTAGTGTGTCTCGCTCGGATAGACCTTTTGAACTGATTCATTCTAATGTATGGGGACCCACTCCAATTATTGGAGGCGGGAGACTCCGGTATTTTCTTTTATTTGTGGATGATTGCACTCGTATGTACTGGATTTACTTTCTTAAACAGAAGTATGATGTTTTTGGGAAATTTTTTCGATTTTATCGTATGCTTATGACTCAATTTGAAATCTCTGTGAAGATCTTTCGGACCGATAATGGCAGGAAATTTGTGAACCATTCTATGACCCAATTCTTCTCGAAAAAGTGGATTGTTCATCAGACTACGTGCCCTTATACTCCTGAGTAAAATGGAATTGCAGAACGTAAGAATCGAATTTTATTGGAGATAACCCGATCTATCATGTTAGATTCAGGTATCCCTAAATATTTCTGGCCGAAGGCTGTGGCCACCGCTACATATTTGGTTAATCGCTTGCCCACAAAAATACTTGACCTTCGAACACCTATACAGGCTTTATCTGTGCACTGTTTTGTGCCGTCGTATCTCACTCTCTTTCCTCGGGTGTTTGGGTGCTCAGTGTTTGTGCACATTCCGAAGGTTCATCGGACTAAGTTGGATGCTTGTGCGTTAAAGTGCATTTTTGTGGGTTACAGTGTCAATCAGAAGAGATATCGATGTTTTGACCAGTGTCGAAACAGGTATTTACTACGTTACACTGTGACTTTGTCGAGTCTTTATTATGCTATTCCTTCTAGTAGTTAGGGGGAGAGACAGAGTAACGTACTAGAATGGATTGCTACTACACCTGTGGACGGAGCTTCTACTTCTTCTTCGAGCCCTCAACCCACGCCCTGCCTAGTTGATCCTCCTTCGCCGGATATCGAGGTAAGTCCCACTGAGTCTGCTGACATATCTTAAGTTCCTGATTGAGTGACAGTATCTTGTCTTTATTTAAGTTCGCCTTGTGAATGAGTAAATGGATTTTTCGTGCTAGAAGTCCTGTTCTCATATGCTCATCATGTAATTTATGTGAAGTTAGACTAAATTAAACTGTAGTTATTATTGCAACCATATGAGATATGGTTGCAAGCCAAGGCATCTAGGTATATATAGCCGCGTAGAAATAATCAAAATGAAGTATCGTTTTACTGTTAAAGTATAAACCTCGTAATTGTGCTAACATGGAATCAATCTTTAAAGTGTTCAATAGACCGCTTTGATTACTCGTTGACTTATATATATTTCTAGCAGATAAATTTTTGATTGCCTACGACGAGTCAAGGGATAGGGCTGTTATTCAAAACTTAGAGGAAAATCACTAGACATTTCTCGTACTCAAACGCCTTTCGTTGGAAGCAGATGCTAGACAATTTTTTTTGTTATCAGCGTTGAATATGCAAGGCTGTGAATGGTGCACACTTATGCAGGGGTGGGTATTGGAACCATTGTCCGAACTAGATTTGTATCTGTAAATATCTATAGATTACTCTGCAGGATTTCATGCTTTTTGGTTGTGGAAGAACCAATCAGTAGGCCAATTTCTTTCAGGACTTTAGAGTTGCTATGGAATCTAGAGCAGTTTTACAAGAATAATTTAGCCAATGTCTATATTACCTAATGCTTTATTTCTGAGCCCAAGCTGAAAATAGCAATCACCTTGAGACATCTCTTTGATTCTTTGCGAGACTTCTCTTTGATTCTTTTGTGATCACAATCAACTCCTTAGCACCATTTCTGGTACCGACCACCTGTCGGTATCGGAAATGGGTACCGGCACCGAGCCGAGCTGGTACCAGTACATCGGTCAAGGAAAAATTAAAACTTTCCTCTTGTTCCAGTATGGAAAAAGTAAGAACTCACCTCCAGCAGCCATTTCAGCTGATTGAACCTTGAAATGCTTAAACTGCAAGACTTGAATATTCAATGCAAAGGGCACATATTTTGGCAGTGTCTTTTATCCTGCAATAGCAAAATTTACCCCATTGGAAAACGAGGAACCCAACGAGTCCAAATATGGCCTTAGGAAGCTTGTGTTGATGCTCTCACCTGCAAAGAAACATGAACACTCTTCAGTCCACAAGAACCAAGTTCCGCGGGAAGAGCCGGTACCGATATATCAAATGAGCACCCCCTATCGTCAAATTCCAAATTCGTCCCTGGTGCATACACATGCGGCATCGCAGATGGGGGACCATCACGTCTTATTCAGATATGAGATTATTTTAAACTTCCCGGGATTACCCGACACGTTCAGACCACTTGTCTACAAAGCCACTACGCCCGGAGGAACCTGGATTTTCCTGAGGTATTTAGGAACAAATACCTGAAGAGGACGCTCAACATTGATACTACATCCCATGTAGTCAGGAGTATCCGGATGCAGCTAGATGTTATTCGAGCTAATCAGGTTAGTATGTATATTTATTTTGTTTTATATATTCATTACGTATATTTAATGACGGTATCTAATTACAGTTTGAGTTCACCCCTTATACGGAGCTAGAGATGTCTACCGCTGGTGCTGCTGATCGACATTTGTGGGACTATGACAGCCCGATATTTGTTTTGACCGAGACGGAGTTTGTTCACGCGAGACGAGTACGACATCAGTTCGGCCATGTTCAGTTCATACCGGCTTCGATTGACAGGGTGAGTGAGGATCTCGCGCATGTGACAGAGAGTGTGCGAAGAGCTGGGAGATGGGCAGCTGTTGATGCACGTTTTAGGCAGATGTGGACAGATCGCCTTCGTTATGTCAGTGGAGATTCGGCGTTAGCGGATGTGGCTGGCACTTGGGAGCCAGCGTATGCAGCATGGTATGCTAGGCATAGACGGCCATTCTACAGTCCCGTGTTTCCCGTGCCGCAGACTGGTGTGCCATATGACCAGTTCGCTTTTATTGTCGTGATGGTAAATTCATCTAACTTTTTTGTGTACATATGTTTAGGGTTACATTTAATAAATATTATCACATTTACAGCAGGTGCAGCGTGCGGAGTCGATGGTACGCATGTGTCATACATACACCCAGTTGCGGGCTTCACTTGATCGGATAATAGACGATCTCCGACATAGACTGCTAGCCCCATTAAATCCTGCCTCTCAGCCTGACTACGAGTGGACGCAACGGGGCACTCCTGCACCTCACTCTTCTGGCATACGTAGTCCGTCCCTGCAGCTCAGTGTAGGAGATTTTCATCGTACTCCTGGCGCGAGCACATCTTACGCGACACCCCACACTACTCTGCTCGACACACCTATTATTGCACCTTCATTTCATTCAGACTTGAATTTAGATCACACCCTTAATTTTTTTTAATTGGGGTGGTAGTTCATGACATATTTTGATTCATACAAATTACAAACAATATTTTTAATTACTTATTTTGTTGAGATAAGTTGTGTATTTTACAAATAAATCTATACGATAAATACGTTAAAATAATTTAATATATATTACTTAACAAAAAAATTTAACATATATTAATATATAATATTAATTTTATAGGCGTCGGTCTACTGTAGACCAGTGTAATATACACCGGCCTTCCGTAGACTGGTATTAGCTAATGAAGCGAATTATTCGTGCTTAATTACACCAGTTTTTCAGAGAGCGGTGCAGATTAATATCGTTCTCCAGAAAGCCAGTGCGTAACATCAGTATTTGAAAAGAAGGTGAGTGTTAAATAAAAAAAAGAAATAAATAGTGTTGCAAAAAAATAAATTTGCCACCAAGGCCTTGTAGAAGGAAATAGGAATATATCTAATCCATGTGAAAAGCCACAACAATATACTGAATTATTTACTAATTTATTATCAATAATCAACTATGCAGATTGCAGTGAATTGCAAGAACAGAATTTACATAGATCTCACAAAAAATATAGAGAAACTCTAAACTTACTACATCTAAACCGAAATCTTAAAACGAAAGTCAAGAAAATGACCACCCCACCCCGATCAGATGGTGCTGTGCTTATTGAGGGTCTGGTTTTTCAGTATTTTCCTTTACATTCGGTCTTCCTTTTCGATTTATGGTAGGCAATTCGGGGTACCTCAATTTATGATTACATAATTCTTCTTAGCAAGTTTCCCTTGTAGAAGTGGCGACAGAATTCGACCTTTTTACATTGAGCACCGGCAATCCCCAATCAGATCCTGGTTCCATCATGGGATTGCATTTGCCTTATGCCCATGTCGATTTAAGCTTGCGGGCGCTGGCAGGACAAGCGGAGGGCTTTGGCCGATTTGCCGTCGGTGGCCTGCACGGCGCCATTTACCGGGTCACTACTCTGACGGGTAACGATATTAAACGAATTATTAGGTTTTGTTTGTTTTTCAGCAAATTATGATGTGGGCTGTTACATTTTGTTGGAAATTTGTTCATTCGGTTGGGATGGTGGACGGGAATTTTCGGGGAAATTTGGTAAAGTCGTCTTTAAGATGTTTTAATGCAAAAGACGGAGTTTGGGTGCATTTGGTGCTTTTATGTGAATTGATCCTGCTGTCCTCTCAGTAATGCACTTTGGATCGCTTGTTTGTAATCTTCCGCGGTTGAATAGTACCATGAATGAAATCTTCATCTTGCCATAATAAAAAACATGGAGATCTCTGTTTTAAAAAGGTTTGCTCTTGGAAAAATGGATGCTACATTAAGTCAATCAACACTTTTCACTTTCATTATCTCGAGGCAAAAGATTAGCTTCATTATTTTGTTTGCTAACTACATTGACCAGTTCCCAGTTCAATGACAACCATACATTTACATGTCTAGATGATGGTCCCGGTTCCCTACGCAATGGATGCCGTAAAAGAGAGCCTTTATGGATCATATTTGAAGTCTCAGGAACCATTGAACTTTTATCGTACTTGAATGTGACCTCTTATAAGACCATTGATGGGCGTGGGCAAAGGATTAAGCTAATGGGAAAAGGCTTGAGGCTGAAGGAATGTGAGCACGTGATCATCTGCAATCTATTATTTGAAGGTGGGAGGGGGCATGATGTTGATGGCATTCAGATTAAACCAAAGTCCCAACACATTTGGATAGATCGTTGCAGCCTCAGTGATTATGATGATGGGCTGATAGATATTACCCGAGAGAGCACCGATATTACCATTTCTCGGTTGGCATGAATATGAATTGATAGTTGATTATCACTGATTTGTTATGCTTATGAGTTAATTCTTTAACCTCCTCCTCCTTGCATTAGGTGCCACTTCAGAAACCATGACAAAACAATGCTCATTGGAGCAGATCCCTCACACACAAGTGATAGATGCATTCGAGTTACAATTCACCATTGCTTCTTTGATGGGACTCGACAGAGACACCCTCGTGTCAGATTCGGGAAAGTGCACTTGTATAATAACTACACCAGAAACTGGGGGATCTATGCGGTTTGTGCCAGTGTAGAAGCACAGGTTCTTGCACCATCATTTCTGTTATGATCTTTTAGCATGCCTATGTTCTCGTTTCTTAAATTTGCAATATGGTCTTTCTGTCTCAACTATAGGTTGTCTCACAGTGTAATGTGTATGAAGCTAGCCAAAAGAAAGTCGCCTTCAAATATTACACGGAGAAGGTACATTGTGAATACAGCCCACTAAATTATCTAACAAACTGGTGATTAATTCATTCGTGATACGTGAGAATATCAATTCATTGTATTGTGCACAGTATTCGAGAAAGCGTTCGCCTAACGGCCTAGGCACCCTAAGCGGGTGTTTAGTTGGCATTCGGGCAGGACGGGGGGCGATCGCCCAGTACCTAGGCGGATTAGCCGACCGCCTTCTCGAACAGAGATTTTGCATATCTGATCTTCCAATGATACACTCTGTTCTCGCGTTCTTCTTCTCTACAGGCTGCGGACAAGCTCCATGAGTGTTCTGGTTGTATAAGATCAGAAGGCGACCTGTTTGTTCAGGGTACCCAACCAGGTTTGTTGCCCCTCCCAAGTGAGAGTTGTGTGTTTCATCCTAGTGAATACTATGAAACTTGGACAGTGGAGCCGCCAAGCGAAGATCTTAAACACCTTCTTCAACACTGCACGGGATGGAAAGATATTCCTCGACCTGTTGATATACCTACTTGTTGATTTCATTCCTCTGTATACATACTTTACTACCTATTCTATCTATTCTGTTTAGCAAGGCACGCTGCGGGTGTTATTGTTTCGAGTTACCCACCCACAGTAGTTTCCTGCTGAGTCCGATACAATGTGTGTGTGTGTGAGTCCTCGTATGATGAATATTTACACATATATAGAGAGAGAAATTTTCTCCCGACGGTTGCCTGCATGACAAATGCTTATTTTGTTGGACAAGTGATCAGGACCGTCCATTTAAAATTCGACAACATAGATCGAATAGCTATTAAGTAGCCTTACGTGACTGTATTTTGCTTGCATTCCATCTGTGACAAGCTGCTTCCTTTCCATGTCCTCCGTTGTCAGGAATTCTTCCATGTTCGTCTACAGCCAGAATTTCTTCCCCCCAGAAATTATCTCGCGTCCACACTATGTTGTGAAGCAAATAAGAAACCAAATCCAATCAATAAGAAGCATCAACCACGGCCCATTTGAGAAGGAGAATCCATTCAAAGAAAACTCAAAGAGACAATAAACAGTGGAGATCGGGGAAAAGAAGATGAAATGGAGAGACTTAAAGGGCGGTGGATGAAAACCCAAAATTTTCAGCAAAATTACCCCAAATCACCAAAATTACAGATTTGGTTGAACCTGGTCGGTCGCAAAAATTTTCAAGTGTCGGACTAGCATGCCGGACACTTGAAAATTTCCGTCGGGAACACCACACTTGCCAACTACCAGCAATCAATGTTCATGAATCTGGCGGAGAGCTATTGAAGGTCGACGGCCAGTTGTGGTAGAGGTCCGATCTAGCGGCTAGGTTTTGGATTTTTGAAAATAATCGCAGGTATAGGTAGGCGAAGCAATGTTCCTGAATTTGACCGAGAGCAGTTAAAGGTTGACGGACGATAACCTGTGAATTGGAGATGATAGAGGCGACTGTGTTTGGTTATGAGAATAGGCGATTGCTCGGTCTAAATTGGAAGAGGACAACCGATGGGTGACGTTTCTTTCCTCTGAGACTCATGAGTTATGAGTTATGACGAAGCGTCATCTTTTAGAGAGCACATGATCTCTTTAAATGATATTTAGATGTGGACCATCCGATTTTAAATGGACGCTCCCAATCACTTGTCCAACAAAATAAACAGTTGTCGTGCAGGTAATAGTCTAGCAGGAGAAAATTTATCTCTATATATAATAAGTTACTACCATTCATTCGTATATTAATTTGTATATACCAATTTTCAATTTGGACTAGTGATTGTTCATTATCAAATCAATAATGCTAAATTTATATAAGTTTTTTCACAAAACAAATGTATTAAACTTAAAGATCCAAGTCAAAGAGAGTTGGTCTAGTGGTTAGTGAGTGACAATTGCACTCACAGGTCATGAGTTCGAATCCCCTCAGCGACATTACCTATAAAAAAAACTTAAAGATCCAAATTAAACAAATGCTAATATGTCATTTGTCATACATAACTATTTATGAAAAAATTATGTATGCGTATCATTATTATCATAATTGGCTACACTGATAAAAATAATAACAAATGATTAAAAATTTCCTGCATGGAGACAACTTCATTGTTTGTAATTTTACATTTTTGTTCCTCTTTGCAATTCTCAAAACACCCCATCCAAAATTGGAAGATGATATGAGAAGTGAAAATTTGGGCAGGAGAAGCCATAGGAAGACACTTGGCAGCATACCATAGCTTATGGAGTGACCCCATAATTAATGGTTATCCAATAATGTGTTAACGTGTATTTTTCTTTTTGTTTTTCTTTCCATATTTTCTTTCCCCTTATCATTTTTTTCCAAAATTAACCCTCCAAATGGTAGAAATTGAAAGGAAAAACAATATATTATAATATATCAATAATGTTAAATAAACATAATTTTTTCTATGATCAATGAAATGTTCACTGTTCCAACGACGTGGATTCCCAAAATAGATGTGTTGATCATAGCGGGTTTAATCACAATATCAAGGTTTAATATTCAAAATGGGGGTAACCAGTATGCCGAAATCTGTGGTAGGTTCTGTCTAGTCATTGTTTCTGACAGCAAATCAATGAATAATTTATAATTGCGACGGCGTCAGATCTGAGCAATGGTGCAATTTCCAAGGCTGCCTCCAATTCCGTGTGTGATTTCCGCGGGACCGTCCAAACGTCCAGCAACCCCACAAATGAAGCAAATTTCCAATAAAACAAGAATTTTTGTTTCCTGCGCTTACATAATGCTGCTACAGGACTCATGAGCAAGGGCAAGCTCGGGAGAGCAGTGATGAACATCCACAATCAAATGTAAAAGAAACGCACACATACCCTAAATATTAGGAAGTTGTAGAACGAATTGGGGGACTCCTGCCCCAGTGGAAAGAGGCTGGGGGACGTAAAAGAGAAGGAAATGTTTCAGATTGCAATTCTCAAGTCACCCCACCCCCAAAATAGGGTACCTTTGATTTAGGGTTATTTAACTACTCGAACAAATAGCATTGTTCCACGAGCACTGTACGGCTCATCCCGGCAAAATGTCATTTTTTTTATTTTTTTGGAAAAAAATATTCTCTAAATAGAAAGCGGTCGCGTAGGCAGTCCAGGTACCGCATTCTAGAACACTGACTAATAGTCATGTAAAATCTATTTTTGTATACTTTCGAAAAGGGGCCACAGACGGGAGAAAATGAGGATGGGACAGGCCCTTGCAAAAATGGTAAATAAATTTATACCATAAGAAAAAATGGAGGCAGGAAACACAAAAATACAAGATAATAGATGTTGATTGGATGAGCTAAGTCACCATATGAATTAATGGTATGGAACTAATGGTATGCTGTCATGTGATGTTATTGTGCTTCTTATCCAATTGAGCTGCGCTACACGCACAAACGCGAAACCGAAGGTGGACCGAAAACTATGCCATATTTAGTTTTTGTGTGGGACCCCCGCAAAAAAAATGTGCGGTACGGTTTTAATTCGATCAAATTGTTTGTACATCAAGCATTTTTTTTTACATCAAGCATTAGTTTATCCAATTTTATAGCAAACCTCAAGAATGGACTATGGGGCTATAAATAGAACACGATTCTCACACGGTTTTATTTCTCTCTTCACCCACCATCTACTCCCAATTTCTTTGTCAAAAAAAGTATGGAGAACCAGTAAAGCTCAGGAGGGATAGCGCCACTCACGAGCTACAGCCACTGCTGCCCCGCCGGTGAAGTCGGCGGGAAACCGGATAGATCTCCGTGGCGCTATCCATCCTGAGTTTCACGGATTCTTTTTCCCGTACTCTGAATCTGAACTCTACTCAAGTTGGGGTGGTTCGATACGAGTGCTGGTACGTATTGTACTGTACTTGACTAGAAAGAATGATCATTTAATTGGAGGATTCGTAGTCTTTTATTTATTTATTTATTTTTCACCTAGATACACAAAGCATCACTTAATTATAAGAATACATAAAAGTACACGTCGCTATGATTTGGTATTAATCAGAGTATCAGATGTCTCAAATGAATATTTGTTAATTTCTCTGTTTTTTGTCTTGCATAAAGCGTTGGAAGTTGCATTGACCAGGTTGTTCTATACCTGGATAATTTGGCCACTCTATTTTACCGTTTCATGCTTCTTTAGATGTTTACTTTTGCTTTCCCCTGAGACTTCTGTTTGAAGCCTCTCACATGATTCCTATCAGCTTGATTTTTTCGTTGGTCGTTGATGCTGCAGGTTGTTGTAGGTCTGATTTTGCTGTAAGGTACGCAAAATTTCGTACCTTTAAGGGATAAAAAAATAAAATAAAACAAGTTCGGTTGAGTAGGAATTGGACCAAGTTAATAAACGAATGGGCTTAGTAAATTGGCCCGATTTATTACCGTGATTGAATAAGCAGGGAGAGGCCCAAACTCATCTTTTCCTTAAGTTGCTTCCCGCTCCATTGAATTGTGAGAGTTTTCATTTCCCGCTAAGGCCGCTATATTAGGGCTAATGCAGATCTCCGCAATCATCTGAGGGACCGGAGATTTGGTAAGGGCCAGGTGTATGCCAGGAGCGATAGAGAGCCGGGACGTGGACAGCAACGACAGTGATTGACGGTAGGTGGTTTACCTTCGGTAGGGGTTTTTGGGTTCATAGTTTGTAGGACTGTGCGGGTGCGAAATTGTCCAGTGCGTGCTGGTGTTATGACTAGGTTAAATGCGGTTTTATACTCTGGCTTTGTACATTCAGGTGAATTCCGATTCTGGTCGGTAGCCTCTGTGATTTCAAAAGATGATAAAATTCTTGAAACTGTTTCAGATCTTGGGTTGGTAATTCTAGTAAAGAAGAAATATTGTGTCCTTAGGTGCGGTAGGGATTTTGATCGAAAAATCTGTTGGTACAAGTTTTAAAACTGCCTTGTGTTATGAAATGTTTTTTTTTGCTGAACCAGATCTGGGAACTGGGGTTCTTGCTATGAGTCTAAGATGTATTGAACTGTTTTATTTGTTTCGCATGATAGGAGTTTTTCACGAGTTATTAAAGATGAGTTCTTGCTGTGATTTTGAGATATATTGGAACTGTTTTTCTTTCCGTATGAAATGAGTTTTCAACGGGTTATCAAAGATAAGTTCTTGCTGGCATTTTTTGGAGACATGTCGAGACTGTTTTACTTCCCGTATGAACTGAGTTGTCAACATTTCTATAGATGCAGTGATGTACTATGTGGTTGCTATGTGTGATGACTTGGTTGATTATGTTCATGTGTTGACATATGGGTGGCCTAGAAGTCGACTAGGGCAGGGAGACGTGAGACCTGTGTGGCTCACGAGTGTTATAATCGGTTGTGAAGGGAGCCTGAGTGGCTGTCCGGTTGGGGACCTTGAGCTGAGGTGCTAGGGTGCCCCAACCGAGGAGAAACAGGAGGTGAGGGCCTCTGGGTGCGTGTCTCTGTTTGGAGACGTCTAGTACAGGGCTAGATACCCGTCCTTCGAGTGTTTAGAAGGCAGGGGTTGAGGTCCATGTGCTATCTGGTATTCTTTGTAAAATTGTGAAGCTTTTAATTCATTTCAGTTCATGGGGATGAAAATCATGAAGTTTTTAACTCTTTGCACAGCAGTACATCCTGTTTATATTGTTGATATGTGACTGTCATGTTCAGTATGCATTTTCAGTCCCCTTATTTCGTTTAACTGCATAAACTAAAGGTTTTCACGATTCATGTACAAAAAAAGATGATGAGTAGCACATAATCTTTAGGGAGAAGTCTTGTAGTTCCATCAGGACCGGATCTTATGACATTTAAGGTAGCTCGCATGCTTGTGCTTGGGCGGGAGTGACTGCCGAAGTTTTAAATCGCCTACTGAGCTTCATATAGTTGAAGCTCACTACCTTGGTTGCTGTCTTTTTGCAGATCAAGGTGGGCCGGCTGCTGCTGCTCGCTGATAAGCAGGGGAGTTTTTAGCAGCAAGAGTCGTGTAGTTTTCTGGGCAGGGGACTTAAGGAAATTCTATGTGCAAAGGTCTTGATATGACCTCTTTTGTGGACTTTAATGAACTAGATGAACCTCGGCTACGTAATAGTTAAGGCAAGACGTTTCCATAAACCGCTTATGTATTCTGTAAGTTCGAGACCTGTTCGTTTAATGTATGCATCAGTGAAGATATTTGTGGGCCAATATTGAGAAAAGTTGGGCTTGGGTGTGGTAAGAATCGCTTGACAAGTGCCACACTGCCATAGCGAACTCCTTATAAATTCTCCTGAATTTTGGGTTCGTTACAGGTTGCTCCTCATTTTTGGTTTAGCTGGTATATGGTGTGGCCTCTTTCTGTTTCTACATTAAGAATGGTAGCCCTGGTCTTGAGGTAAATGATCACATCCCTGAACCACGTACCTCCAACTGGAAAAATGTTCTAGTCACGAATGTTATGTCCCGATTTGTTCCGAGTTATAATTATGATCGTCGTATGTTTATCTGATGGTCACGAGATGGTGACGATACGATCAGAATCCAACGATGATCAAGAGACATACCATCCCCGGGCCAGAAAGAAATAACACAAAAGAAGAAAAGGGGAACTCTTGACTTAATATATATCCCTGTTGCATGTCGTCAAGAATGAACAACCTATCTTTGGTGTAGGAGCCCATTTGAACATAGATATCCATGGCTGTGGCACTAGTTGATTATTTTGACCTTTTCAGGCTAAGCACTAGAAACGGACCATGGAGGTTGCTCTGGCCAGATAATAAGCAGGATACTTAGGTAATTGTCGAGAAAAATGGGAGCTGGGGGTGTGCAATGAGTTAACTCACCGCATACTATGCAATGCCCATGTAGCACTTCGGAATCGGTAGGGGCAGCAACAAGCAGCCAACCTGAACCCTTTTCTGCAGCAGTGCTAAATACTACACTCGGAAGCAATTGAAGCACGATTTCTACATCATTTTACAAGATAAATCCAGTTACAGAAACAAGTTAATTACATTTATGACATACAAAAGTCTGATATTAAAGTGGGGGCAAGGGAGATCTGACATCCAGCAGTACAGGCATAATGGCTACGTTGCCAAGTTGCATGATGAAAATTGCCCCATTCGGTGGATATCAATCTACAAATGGTAAAAAGGAAAACTATTGTATTTGTATACAAATAAAGGGAAGGTATACAAAGCAACAACACATTTACTTTTTGCTTCCAACAACGAGACAATGAAAAGTCTTGCATAGACACAATGAACGATACCTAAATCCTCCATGTGACACCAACTAATGCTATGCTTCATGATTTCGGAGTCACGAGGATATATCAGTATTCTAAATTGTGGCCGCCTAGGCCGTGCTATGCTTCATGCTTCCTGAGTCATGAGGATATAATATATATTGACTAAGATTGTTTCCATGGTCCTTTCGTCAGACTAATGCTATGCCTCATAGAAGGTGATACACATTACAGACTGCGCTATGTGTCTATATATAATACAGAGAAGTACGTTCAAACACACAAAGCTTTCTTATTCGAAGTTATGGATTCAGTTATAATCACAAAAATCAGAACCACTTAATTAATCCTTAAGGTATCAAATTAAAAAGGCATAGGAAACTTCCAATCAAGTAGGAGCACGTGACCGACCATGAAGATGATCAGTGGCCTATACTAAACAAACAGGCATTAACAAGTCAACACGGGAGGGAGGATGAGAAGGACACAAACCCAACTGAAAAGCAAAGGACTGAGGTGAAGTTTTCTCACACTACATGTTAGAAAATGGACTTGGCCCCAATCCTGACTCGGGTACGTGTGCACATGTGCACATGTGTGAGTCAACCTAATTAGGAAGATGTGGGTTACTCTCATTAATAGCTAACTAATTTACAGTTTTCACTTTTCTTGTACAAAAAGTCATAGTCTATTGTACTCTTCACATATCTCAATATTTGTCGAATTGCTTCCAAGTGAGGCTTCCTTGGATTTTCTATGCTTTGACTCATTATTCCAACTGCATAAGAGATCTCAGGACTTCATGAGTTAGGCATTTGGTTCCATCGGCGTCGAAATTAGCTTGCGCTCAAACATCCCGAATTTCTTTAATAAATCTTTAGCATACTTCTGTTGACATAGAAATATCCCTTCTGATGAGTGGACAACCTCTAGACCAAGAAAATGCTTGAGCTGTCCAAGTTCTTTCATCTAAAATCGGACTGATAAATTGTTCTTTGTGTGAAGAATTCCTGCCTCATCATCACCAGTTAAGAATAAATCATTCACGTATACTAGCATGATAGTAAGCTTACCTTCAGCATTAGCCTTGACAAACAAGCTAGAATCTGTATGTGTTATCGAATAACCACTTTTTGTTAGAAATTCAGCAATCTTACCATACCACGCCCTTGATGCTTGTTTCAGTCCATAGATTGCTTTTCGCAACATACACATAGGATGATTTTGGCTTTGAAATCCATTGGTTGGACCATGTAGATCTCCCTATCCAACTCTCCGTGAAGAAAGGCATCCATCTGCCACAGATTCCAATCCTTGTTGGCAGCAAGTGCAAGCAACACTCGTACAGTCGTAAGCTTTGTCACTGGACTAAATGTTTCATCATAGTCCAGTCCATAATGTTGAGAAGCTACTAAAAGGTGCCTGGCCTTAAGCTCCCTTGTAGAGTTTCAAAAACTACTTGCATGACATGAAACTATGGTTAATCAAATGGGAGCAGTCTCGTGTTCAAGGGTGAAGAGAAAATGCTCTTCACTAGCAAAGTCAATGGGGGAGCCTTGAAGATGAGCGAGAACAAAAGGTTGATTATCAGTGCATTATGGTAAGATGGACAACATGGGAAAAAGTATTGGTCAAAGAAAAAGTGACAATAATTGTGTCACTGCCAAGAAGAAGCCAATTCAAAGTTGCATAGAGTTTCGAGTTCCATGGATAACAATGAAGATGATTTGGTATACTGAGAAGTCGTTCGGTATGAAGCCCAAAGGTGAAGGATGATGATAAATTCGACACGGTGAGAGCTGGTGTTTAGGGGGAATGTTGAGATCAACACCAGCCCAGCCCAAGGTGATGGCCCACATGAAGATCTATCTAGAAGAAGATAGAAATAACTTTGGGAAGTTTCTAGAAATTAAAGACTAAATTTAGTAATGTCGGTAAACTAAAATTAGAAAGTAAAATATTAGTTGTAGACACTTTATTGATACTATTTGTTGACATTGTGATGTGTCAATAATAACAACCACAAATAAAATAAGAGAAATAAATTTAAATAATAAAACTTGTTACCAATTTATTAGAGTTAGGTAGGTTAGATTATTAAAATAGTTATAGGTTCACCTTGATATACTAGTCCAAATAGAATACAAAGATCAAGAAAATTACAATATAGATGAGTAATTACTAGTGTAGTTGTTAGACGTGCGGGAATTCTCGAAAATGCGATATTTTTCATAATTTTCAGATAAATAAAACTCTTACCTACAAAAAATAGCTATAGGTTGGTTAAGTGCTCCAATATATATGTGTGTCGTGTGTGTTGTATGAGAAGTAAGAGAGCACTAAGGAAAAAGGTGTTCTAGGCTCATACCGGACTCACACATACGAGACCCAAACCTAGTGTATTACGGTCAGGCTCA
Source organism: Pinguicula primuliflora (assembly GCA_025802335.1). NCBI lineage: Eukaryota > Viridiplantae > Streptophyta > Magnoliopsida > Lamiales > Lentibulariaceae > Pinguicula > Pinguicula primuliflora. The sequence continues at coordinate 27,086 of JAOYMZ010013042.1, forward strand.
TTTCTTCTTCACGGGCTCGAGACCCCAGGTGTTGGGCCGGCCCGATTACTTTCCCCTTTCTTCTGAATTCTAACATGATATCGGAGCCGATAATGATCTAACGACCGGAAAAAATCTGGTCTGTGTACGCTTCCGCTTTTCTAAAAATTCTTCAGGTGTGGCGTTCAAGTCCGACAGGGCTTGCCTAGTAGGACTTGAGGGGGAGTGTTGAAGTAAGTAGGACTAGTTTAAATAGGAATTGTAGAGAGAACCTATCACCTTGAGCTCAAGATTTTAATGATGACACACACATTCTTAATATTTAGTTATTTATCCCCACGCGCACTCACACACACGAGACTCGAACCTAGTGTATTACGAATGGGCTCACTTCTTCTTCACGGGCTCGGGATCCAAGGTGTTGGGTCGGCCCAGTTTCTTTCCTCTTTCTTCTGAAGTATTTGTCCCACACCGAAATGAGAAGGTAGGGAAGAATAATTTAAATAGGAATGTGAGTTAGAATCAATTACCTTAGGCACAAGGTTTTTATAAGCATAACCCACATTCCTACCAAATTAATCCCGCACGCGCACCCACACACATGAAACCCACGAGATGTGAGCTCGATTCATTCAAAGCCCGCTGACCCTTGAGATGCAGGTCGGGCGTCTCGAGACCCAAATAATGGATCGGGTCAAATTTCTTCAAAGGTATCAAGACCCGAATAATGGGTCAGACCAGATTTTTACATGGTATCGAAGCCGGCAATGGTCTAACAATCGGAAAAAAATCCAGCATGTATACGCTTCCGATCTTCTAAAAAATTCTTCGGCGTGGCGTTCAATTCTGACAGAGCTTACCTAGTTGGACTTGATGGGGAGTATTGAAGTATTTGTCACATATCGGTTGTGTAACATTAGTTTGACTAATTTAAATAAGAATTGTGGGGATAACCTATCACCTTGGGCTCAAGATTTTATTGATGACACCCACATTTCTAGTATTTATCCCCACGCACACCGACACACATGAGACCCGAATCTAGTCTATTACGCTCGGGCTCGCTTCTTCTTCACGAGCTCGAGACCCCAGGTGTTGGGCTGACCTAGTTTCTTTCCCATTTCTTCAGAATTTTAACACTCAAGACTCCTCTGAAGTCAACAAATTTGTGTTTCAATGCCTCGAGAGCTTGGTAATCTGTTGGCGTGACAATCACCCCATTGCGTTGTTTGCATGAAGCACACTGTAAATGCAGAAGTAGGAGCAATAGAAATGATACAATGAAGTGGTCTTCCTTCCATTTCTATTTCCTGTATGAACTCCATATCCAGTCAAGCTCACCCATAAGTCCAAATTACTTATCTATCAACCAACACGAGTGAAAAATTAAAACAGCTTTGTCTGGTGGCAATTAGATGAACTCTTGAGTAAGAGATCTCGAGGTCAAGGCCCAGTAAAAGCGCTTGGCCAGACCTAATCCATAAGAGCCTTTGGGCTGGGTGCAGGCCCCCTAAATTAGCCGGAAGTGCAAAAACTCTCGGATACTGGGGAGGAGAGGGACTATTTCTCCCATTTACCTATCTAAAAAAACCAAAGGTACCAAGTTTTGAAGTAAAAGAAGATGAAATGTAAAAGGTAATTCGAGGGTCACCTTTCTTGGTACAAGTTATATATTGGAGATGGCCGATGGGTAGAAGCGTGGGGAAGAGAGTTGAAAAGTTTACTGATGAAGAAAGAGGAAAAACTAGACAAAGCCACGTCAATTTTTTTTAAATCACGAAAAATGTGTACCATTTACCAAAAAAAAAACGAACAATGTGTACCAATTACAAATTCTTATGTGTCGAATTTTATTTGTGGCCGTTTGATCAAAATCTGACGGTACCGATCAAATGATAATATTCACGGGTTTAGATCTGACCCATTATACCCGCATGTGAATTTGACCCGTTTGATCGTGGCTATCGGAATTTCATCCGACCGTCACAAATAGAATTCGGCATGTAAGAAATTTTAAATGGGACATACTGTTCGTGACCAGAAAATTTCTTGGAGGAACATTACAGTTTCCTCGTCCAACAGAATAAGTCTAGGTGTACCCAAAAAAAGGTTAGCGAATTTCGGTACCCTACTTTTTGGGTACTTTCCGGCAGCCGAAATCAAAAATTAAGACTGATTTTCAAATCCTCACGTCGAAACAGTGTTGGAAACAGTCTTAAATTTTAATTTGAATACTCGTAATACACTGTTTAAGATTTGCGTTAAGTTTGTTGCTCTTTAAATGCTTATTTAATATGATTTAAGTTTTTTTGGCGGCAAAGACGTCGAAACTGAAATCCATGACCAATTTCGGCATCATTTCAACATAAGAATTCCAAAACCGGTCTTATTTTTTTATTTGGACAATTGAAAAATATCCGAAAAACCAGGGTACCAAAATTCGGTACCCGATTCCTTCGATACACGTAGTCGGACTCCGTTTTACAATGGTGTAGACCGAGGGTGGTCCTGATTCCCGTGGAACGACTGTCCAACGGCTACAATTTTGGGCCCACACATTGCATCTGTTTACAAACATTGTACGTGCAAGTACAAGTATCATTGCCGACATATAACTCGGGGACTAACACATTCTTATCCACAAAATTTGAGTGCACAATTCCTATTATATAATTTGTTAATGTAATTATGTATTGTCGGAAATGCCCGCATTAATAGAGATCATATTCCCTCATATGATCTCGGCGACGAAGTTAGTGGAACCACACTAGAACATGAATATTTTGGTCTCATATTTACAAGTTTTCATTAATGTGACCAATTCTTACAATGAACATTGGAAAGAGCAAGTTGTGAACCGATTGTGCATAAGAAGTTTACTATCATTTGTCGTCACTCACCGCATTTAAGCCTGGGTGGAGCAGGGTTTGTCACTCCCTTTGGCGCCGCCTTTCGAGATGTGCTATACTACACTAAAGTAAAACACACATGTTCAACAATTTTAGGTACAAGTTCTAAATTCTAGTTCTGAAATCGATCCCAAATTTTAGTTTCGGCTATTTTGACGTAAAAAATAAAAAGCCTATAAATAAAAATTTAAAGTACAAAATCATTAACCCAATTTTTAAAAGGTATCTTTCGATCGAGTTATGATATATGACACTAATTTTTTACATCAATTTTACAATATTTCCTACATGGCAACACTTATATGATAAGTGAATGGCCAACTTTTTTTAAATCACCAACTCACATGATTCCACATAGTACTTAAGTATCAATATAAGGCACCCCAAGTATGTACACACCTCACGCCCCCTCATTCACACCATGTGAGAGTACACAGACATGTTGGTGTGTGTGGCTCCTTATTTAAGAATGTAAGATAATGTTAGGGGTGTCGTGAGCCCGAAGGTGCCTTATATTATTTTTGCTTAATGTACAAATAGTGTCTTATATCATTTTTACTTTCAATCAAACCTAGAGAACATTTGTTCTCCAAATTTGCTCTTACATTTTCATTTAAACTAAAAACATAATTGCTTGCAAAAAAACATGTGATATAAGGTATAAGCTTATATCAGTTTTGGAGCCCCCTTCTCCTAAGGGACAAAACTTCAGGGACAAAATCCATTTTGTCCTAGACAACCAATCTTGGCCGTCAGATTAAATATGACGGTCCCAAATACACAAATTAAAATATCTTCCTGTTTGAGGGGAAGCCGGATCGGCTCTTTCTTCTTCAATGTATCAACTTCTTTCATCACCCATCAGCATCAGCCCCCACTCCGGCCGTCAGAACCATGGTTTATTCGGAGATTACCACGGTCAACGATGGCGGCATGGGATCCAGGGCATCAGAATCAGGACTCTGTTCAAACGGATGGGATTCTTCGTCTCGTCAGCGACGATGGGGCTCTGCTCCAAGTGCTACAGAGATTTGCGGATCTAGGAGGCGAGGAAGATTGCGGCTAGATTTGCCGGAACGGAATCGACGAAGAGCAACGTTTCTAATAGCGGCGCCGGATCCTCGGGATCGGCGGCGGAGTGCGACCGGTGGTAATGAATCGTTGCTCGAGCTGCAACAAGAAGGTTGGGTTTCTGGGATTCCAGTGCAAAACTTCTCCTCGTGATCGGCGGCAGATTAAATCTGACGGCCAAGATTGGTTGTCTCGGACAAAATGGATTTTGTCCCTGAAGTTTTGTCCCTGAGGAGAAGGGGGCTCATCAGTTTTGGCCTTTCCAAGGGACTTGGGCCTGCGGATGTTTGCGTATATACTTGACGGATACACTCATAGGCATTACAGTGTAATGTTGTGAATGAGGAATTGGAATTGGAATTGGAATTGGAATTGAAGCAATGGATCCAAATATATTATGGTTGTTCTAAGAAACTATAAAGCACAATCCAGAAAGTAAGCGGAATTAGATACAAGCAGCAAAAAGAAATTGATACAAACACTTCCTGCGGGAATGGAATGGGAAGCCAATTCTATTCATCTCTAATCTATTATACAAGATGTTGGGCTGCCATCACAAGATAGACGTATAACAGTTTATTGTAAAATCTAAACAAACACACAAAACAAAGATCAAAGTGATTTTTTTTCATCTCATCATCTACTAATCACAGATCCGGTGCGGGACTGACACTGACCTCAAGCAGTAGCAGATACGACGGCATGAGTAACGGCTGGGGCACCGGTGAGGAAGGAGAGGATGCCGGGAACACCGCCCTGGGCCTCCGGCTCCTCGAGGAAGAGATCCTCCGGCACCCTAAAAGCACCGTGGGCGCAGACGATGCCTACGCCGACCATGAGAGCGGAAATCAAAACAGATCCGACGCTTGTGAGGAAGACGACGACAATCGTGGAGAGAATCAGGGAGAAGAGAGTCTCCCTATCGGATAATTGGCGTCCGAACACGGTCAGCGGTGGATCCGACGCCTGGCGGAAGAGGTAGAGGAACAGCCACGCGGCGAGAAGGCCGGCGAGGAGGATCAAAGATAGGGGATTCGTCAAAAGAGAGATCGCGAGCACGGCGGTGATCACGGTGAGATAATTGACACGAAAATAAGTGTAATTCTTCCTGATCCGCAGGCTGGCATCAGAGAAGGACTCCGGCTTGGAGAAAGCCGCGCGATCGAGGACCTCCGCCCAAGGTCGGCGATTCGAAAGGCCAGATCGGACGGTTTCGGATACGCCGTAGATGAAATTCCGGAGGGCGGAGTTGGGGGCGGATTGCTGGTCGGCGGCCGCGTTGGTGGCGCTGGTGATTGGGAGGATCGCCGGAGTTGAATTCGCTGCCATCGCTACTTGTGTTTGCTTATCAAAATACGTTTTAGAGCTGGACGATAGATACCGTGAAGGTTTGATGGAGGCCTCGAGTTTAAAGGGAGCACCCTAGGAATATTGTTTTAGGCAATTAATTTTTTCTTGGTTAATAAATAATAAAACGTGAAAAATGTTGGGGGAAGTTTTTTTTGATAACCAGCGTATGGAAGGCGGAAGCAGAGATCCCCACATTTGAAAATACCAACCTCGCTACTTGGATTTTGGATGGAGAGTTGATACTTGAAAATTCTTAGTATTTTCTTCGACAAATCGCCGGACAAACCCCAAAAGTTCAGGGCCTGGCAAAAAATAGGGCGACCAGGGACTGGAGAATGGCTAGGCGCTACCATTTTGAACATAGCCTCAACTCATTATGACCTCAATAGTTTTTTTTCTTTTTTAGGAATCTACTGAAGTAAGAAAACCCAACACCCTATTACAATAGACTGCAAACTACGATAGCCACAGATTGAGCGAATTTGAACCCATGAGCAATTGTCAATCGACACACCCTCTCATTGACATTATGACCTCAATATCTAATTAAACAAACAAATGCTTCACTAATTAGAAGAGTTACATTTCAGAACTGTAGCATGTCCAGACTGGAAATGTTGAGGGTACTGTAAAGGAGAAGTTGATCTCCATTTTCCAGGCAAGCCTTCACAGAATAAGCAAGTATCAACTATGAACTAGAAGGTTGATCCATTCCACCCGAGGAAGGAGCCCTGCAAGAGAAAGAGTTTGGGACAAATAATGCCAACCATCAAGACAGTTATTCACCAGACTAGTATCACGTTGTTGGTGGGAACACAGACGAAACACAACACAGGCATCACTGTATTTCATGCATCTAGATCAATGGTAACATGGAGCATCTAACGAAACACAGCTTCTAAAAAGTGAAATTTCAACAACATGATTTAATACTGGTGCAAGGCATGCAGACATTGTGCATTTTCTTGGCTTTGACGGCATAAAACAAGCAGGGAGAATGCGATGAAGAAGATATGAGTGCTAATATGATACGAATATCCGAAGAGGCTAAAGATCCTTTATTTATATGCATTTATATGTTAGTCCTTTTATATTATTTGTAATTGTTTAGAGGTTCCTAGTAGTTTGCCTATATATATAGCTAGTGTAATCATAGAAAGGAATCTAGGAGATGAAATAGGTAGTGATTTTAGGGTTCCGGTCTACTTGTCGGTCCTCGGGATCGTAACATAATATGACACAATACATTCAGGTTCAGCAAACGACTCAACTAATTCTTGCATACCTTGGTATCATAAAATTTGAGGTAGAATCTTGATTTTGGAACAGACAACTTCTTCTCGAGTATGCTGGCAACAGCAGCACTCAGCTTCTTGTTCACATCAGAGTTCAGACCTCCAATAGAAATCAGCTCTCCATAAGCAGCAGGATCCTCTGTCCCTCCGAAGGCAATGGGAACAGATCCCTTCAGCACAATCATCACATACTGCACGGTAACAAATTATAGAGACAAATTTTAATACATTCATCTCTCAGATGTCTGAGAAGTAGATTTAAGCAAACAATTCCAAGATTCAATTTTAATGTCAGTATGAAACACAAACAACAGCTCCTGAATCTTGCACTACGCTTTCAAACTTGTAATCCTTCTAACACCAGAAAACACTTAAAAAGATAAACGCCCGCTAAAGTTCAGCCAACAACAAAAGCATAAAGCAAATAAGAATTATATCCCATGTGCAACAATACAAAAAAAAAACATTCCAGCAAAAACCCCAATATCCAGATTGGATAATCAAGTGCATCTAATTCGTAACAAATATCAGAATATTGTACGCAACTACTTCAAATTCTTCATCGTAAACAACTATAACACATAAAACTGAAGAACGCAGATAGTTCCAAAAAAAGGGCTTCAAAATTTTGCTGAAAAATCAAAATGGAAAAATAACGTTAAGACACGAACAGCCTCAGGTTTGCCGATGATCTTGGCAATAGAAGAGGAAGCTTCGGCCAGAATGACAGAGCTCTCCACACCCTCTAAGTTTACGTTCGTCGAGAGATTAAGGCACGGCATCGTGTCAAGTCCAGCTTTCTTTTCTCGGTCTCGCCCTTACTCCGCAAACTGCTGCTTCTAGTTCTAGTACCCTGGAGAAAATGGAAATGCCTCTCTCCGAGTTCATCGAGCCCTGAAAAGAGGCTGTGTGAAGGCCCGATAAATTTGACAGCTCAAGGCCCATAAGAGTAGACTTACCGTTACATAGAGGTGGGCACGGATCGGATTCAAATCTAATTTAAGGCCCGTTTATTCAGTAATAGATGGGATACGCCGATACGCCCATTTCCAGCGTATTCTTTTTGGACATGCATCCCTCTTTAGTATACTGGTGTTGTGCACTGGCCCTTGGAAGAGCGGTATCAACTGCACTGGTCCCGGTGGTGATTAAGACGACAAATCATCGTCAATAGCGGTCACCAGTATACGGAAGCCCGGTGCATGGCATATAAATTTTTTCCATATAATATATTTATATATATATTTTTTATATGATATATATTTTCTTATTTTTGTTTTTATGTATATATAAAGATTAATTATTATATTAAATTTTGTTACCGTAAATTCATCACGAAAATAAAATATGCATAACTCATCCCAAAAAATTCATAATATATCATGTACTACTACCATATCTAAAAAAGTCGAATGAGGAGCTATCAAAATCCATGTCCGTATCAAACGAGGCTCCAATAATGGGCGTGCCTAAATTTGTGGTTGGGAGCGTCACGTCGAACTGAGGAGTGTAAGATGCGGATGCACCATGATCAAATGGTCCAAGACCGAGCTCAAAGGTTGTACTCCGCATGCCACTAGTAGGCGGTGGAGGAGTATCCAAGTTCGGCCACTCGTAGTCTGGCTGAGAGGCGGAGTCTAATGGACCCTGTAGCCTGCGTCGGAGATCAGTTATGTACCGCTCCATGGAAGCTTGAATCTGGGTGACAGTATGACACATCGCAACAATCTACTCCGTACGCTGCAGCTGCAGTAAATATTAAGATATATTACAATATCCAAAGTAAAATAATCATATATAATGAAATAAAGTAGAATCAACTTACCATCATGGCAATGAATGAATACTGATCATATGGCACACCAGTCTGAAGGTTTGGGAATTATGAGGAGATTGATAACACAAACACACAATTTACGTGGTTCGGCATAACGGCCTACGTCCACGGAGAAACCATTCTCAATCTTATTCCACTCACTTCCCTTTTTCTTATGTTTCGCAGGTACATATATATAGAGGTACAAGGACTTTTTCTCAACAACGTAAACCCGGGATGTATGGTAACTAAATCCCGGGAGATTGGGGAAGATTTGACTTAATCAAATCTTCCCTAATATATATCGGTCTAACACTCCCCCTCAAGTGGAGTATTGGGATGTCCAATACCCAACTTGCACAATGTCTCGTGGAATGCCCTCCCGCAACCGCCTTGGTTAATATGTCTGTCAGTTGATCTTCTGACCTCACATGTGGGAGTGTAATGATTCCGTTTTCCAACTTTTCCTTGATAAAATGTCTATCAATCTCAACATGCTTGGTACGACCATGTTGTGCTGGATTCTCAGAAATGTGTATTGCTGCTCGATTATCACACCATAAAGGACATGGTTGATCTGGTGGGAACCCAAGCTCACTCATCAACTTTTTCAGCCATAGTATCTCAGTCAAACCTCTTGAAATCCCTCTGAACTCTGCCTCAGCACTTGATAAGGCTACCACTCTCTGTTTCTTACTCCTCCAGGTTACCAAATTGCCACCAATGAATGTGAAGTACCTTACGGTCGATTTTCGATCCACTGGGTTCCTCGCCCAGTCGGCATGAGTGTATGCTTCCATCCTTAGATGACCATGCGCCCTAAACATCACTCTTGTATCTGGTGTCCCCTTTAAATACCGCACAATTCTCAAGGCTGCATCCATGTGATTTTTCTGTGGGTTTTGTATAAACTGGCTTACTACCCCGACTGCATAGGCTATGTCTGGTTTGGTGTGCGAAAGATAGATCAACTTTCCCACTAAATGCTGATACAACATACGATCTGCACTTTCCTCGTTATTTCCAATTGTCAACCCATGATTAGGAACCATCGGTGTGTCAACAGGCTTAC
>JAOYMZ010013043.1:0-20454 GCA_025802335.1 Pinguicula primuliflora
GGGGATTTATAACCCTCCGTTAAACGGTGATAACGTCGTCGGAATATCACCAAAACTTGAACATATACAATTCAATGCATGACCTTTCGAATGGTGCAACCAATTTTGACAACGGGTAGTCGTGGGTATGGGTTGTGCAAGGTTGTGCAAAATAGAGGCTGTGCAAAAGAGCCTGATTCTATATATATATATATTATTTTTCTTTCCATACTATATGTTTTATATTTCTGAAAGACTGAACTTTACTTTCCAGATATGAATCAATTAACAAATGGGTATATGGAAACAACACTCGATTGGATTCCAGGTATGAAAAACATCAGGTTAAGAGACATTCCCACATTCATCTGGACAACAGATCCAGAAGATGTTATTGTTAATTTCTTTATACGAGATACTGATGATATACCCAAAGCAAAGGCTTTGGTCTTGAACACCTTTGATGGCATGGAGCGAGAAGTTATAGAAGCGCTAACAACAATGTACCATAATGTTTATGCCGTCGGTCCTATCCATTTGATGCAAAACAAAATAGAGGATTTAAGGCTCCATTCAATAAGCACAAGCTTCCTGAAAGAAGACAACGAATGCATCAAATGGCTCGACACTATGGATGTCGGATCCATAGTTTATGTAAACTTTGGCAGCATGGCTATCCTAACTGCTCAACAGCTGATAGAATTCGCATGGGGCCTTGCAAACAGCAAGAAACCTTTTCTATGGATCATTAGGCCTGATCTCGTGGCCGGAGATTCCGCAATGCTGTCATTGGAGTTCTTGAAAGAGACTAAAGAAAGAAGCATGTTAACCAGCTGGTGCCCGCAAGAGCAGGTGTTGAGACACCCGGCGGTTGGAGGGTTCTTAACGCATTGTGGATGGAATTCGATTCTAGAAAGCGTAGCTGCTGGGGTACCCCTTATTTGTTGGCCTTTTTTCGCTGATCAACATATGAATTGCATGTACTGTTGTGTTGAATGGGAAATCGGTATGGAGATAGATAACAATGTGAATCGAGACCAATTAGAGGTACTTGTGAAGAAATTAATGGATGGGGAAGAGGGAAAGAGGATAAAAGAGAATATCATGAAGTTGAAGAGGAAAGCTGAGGAGGCAACTGCAACGGAAGGATCCTCCTACAAGGATTTGGACAAGTTGATCAAGGAAGTGTTGCTCAAATAAATTTGAGCTTCAAAGAATAATGTAATTTCATTGTTATTAATCAATTCGATTCTTGTTGGGGTTTGTGGTGTCGGAATCATTTCATTGTTTTGCTCTCAAGTTTTTATCCCTCGATTATTTTTTTACCATTTTTTTTAATGAGTAAGTTTACGGTGCCGAATGTTATGCGCCGAATTCTAATCATGATCATCGAGATTGTGGTCATACTTAGATTAACGATCATAATTTGAATTCGGCACATAACTCATTTATTCGATACCTAATATTCGATACCGAATTTTTTTTCCTTTGTTAATATTATTATTATCTCTTTCTCCCCTTCCCTATTGACTGGGAGCAAAGGATCCAATCAAAACGGGTTCGTTTTTATTTGTAAGTACTGTTTCTCCCATGACTTAAATTAATATCCACGCAAAATTAAAAAAAATAATAGAAAAAGGAAAAACATTCACTGAGAAATTTCCTGATCCCGGTTATTGTATTCCAACCAGAAATTCTGGCCGTTCTTGGTCGTGTTTCCCGACTACTTGATTCTATGCATAATGATGTACACTGTCCTCTTTTCTATATTATTTGAATATGAATTTGATTTTATTTTATAAGATTGTAAATCTTGATGAAGTTTTTTTATAAATATTTTTTATCCTGTATTTTACAGTATTTACAAAACAGCCCATAGGCTTCAACACTCTGTCATTTTGACCCTTAACACATAACTACATCAAGGCCATCCATCTCTCCTTAATCCCACCGTCAGTATGAGTCCAAGTGTTGTCATCCTATGTATACGTGTAGCTGCACATACATTATGCATACGAGCAAATGGAACACACGGTAAATCTTAATGAAGTAAATGATCATCCGGAATTTAGAGGAACAAACGTCAAATGTAGTTTGAGAATTAATCAAATCGAGGTGAACTTATTGTTCGCATCTTTATTAGATCTCCTTTATACCAGATGTGGACTTAGTAGAGGTATAATAAATTTAGTTTTGCAGTACAATCCCAAAAGGAAGTTCGACCATGTTGAATCTACCATTTTTGTGATGATGTCGGTGTTGCAGATTTTTAAGCAACGTAAGAATGAGGATTCAACGAGACACACATTGAAAGTCATTTTACGTCCTAATGGAGTGACAGGATGCACGCCTGAGACCCTGAATAAGATGGCGCGTATGCTGGTGCCACGGTTATATCGAGACATGAGTCCGAGACATTCGATATGGTAACATGTGAGACCAAAGTTAACAGACTGATTGCCCATCAACGGGAATGAAGTTGTGATGAACACTCATGTCATGTCACCTTGTGCAGATGCATTTGTAGCATCAAATAGATCTGACACAAATGCATAACATCTAAACTCGCCATCGTTGGACTACGCATGGTGCATGATGTAGAAACATGTCGTGGCATACATCTCCATGTCATTCTCATCAATGCACTTTTTACCTCCAAGGTTCATGGCAAAAGGAGAGGAATGACAATTTCTTCGCATTCTTCCTCGAAAGGCAGAGAAAGAATGAAGTGTAAGAATCACTGGCAGAAGTGTGGTGTCCTCAAACACTATGCGAAGACTTGCAGCATTGGACGTATTGATAAAGAAAACGAAACTTCTAATGAATGGCAAGAGTGAGGGCTACAATTTGAAGTTGTTCGTAAAAGTAATTTTATGGGAAATTTGTTTTGAAAAGTAACATTAAAAAATGAATTACAAAAGTAAACTAAATCTTTAAAAATAAATAAATAAATCGAATATATTTTATTTTACCATAATAAATGTTGATACTAAACAGTCAACTGACGTAATTACACTCATTCCCGCCAATCCTAACCAACGTCACGGGAGCATTGCTGCCAGAAAATATAAATCAATATTTTTCTTCTATTCTTTCCCTCTCTAGACTCAATTTTTCGGAAAACACATTCAAAGAGAGTGAGAGAGATAGAGGGCATCAACAGGTGCAACGTGAATAGGGTGGATCTAATCTGTGTTCCATTTTTGAAGGTACGCTTGATTCTGAATTCTAGCATGTTTATGGACAAGATTATTTAGTTCTCGATATGGGTCATGCAATTTTTGTGAGAGAATTTCAATTCCGTGATCCGAACATTGATTCTTTAGGTTAATTCAATCGATTTATGATCAAGAATACAGGTCGTGGCCTGCGCTCGCTCACCCGACACCTTATAGTCGTGATTACCGTGCTTGGTTGAGTAACCCGGTTATCTATTATTTGCAGATGAAGCAGACTTTATTTTATAAGATTGTAAATCTTGATGAAGTAAAGGATCTTTCAGAGCTTATAGGAACGGGCATCAATGGTAGTTTGAGAGCTGTTCAAATCGAGGAGAACCTATTGTTTGCATCTTTATTAGATCTCATTTACACCAAATATGGTCTTAGTAGAGATACAACAGATTTAGTTTAGCAGTACAATCCCAAAAAGAAGTTTGACCATGTAGAGTCTAGCATTTTCCTGCATGATGACGGCGATGTTATTTTTAAACTAACGTGAGAACTAGGATTCAACAAGACTGATGAGCCTATTTCATATGCATTTTTAGGCTCATTTCACTTGTTCTTTTCATAGATTTGTTTACCTAAACACCTATTTTGCACCTCATTTCGTGCTTAATTGTATAAATGCAGGACAAGAGCCTATTTTCAGCAACCTGGTGTGAATCACTGATTTTATGGTGGTTTCCTCCCATTTCTATGCACATTCTGTGCAACTCAGAACAGCAAGGGTGCAAGACCAGAATCAAGGCTCAACCTGAGGTATTTCAGCCACCTGATGAGCTCCAGAGCAGCATGGATTGGCAATACACACTCCAGACTTGGTTGAGCCAGGAGAGATCAAGTTATAGCTTCATATTGGAGCCAAATATCAGTAAGTCTAGACTGGAGTGCTAAATCTGCACAAGCTGTGCAGATTTGATGAAATCCAAATGTGCACATGAAACGTGTGTTTGTGCACAATTCAAAAGAGCATCAAGGCACAACCAGCAATCATCTGAGCCAGGCCACATGAAGATTCAACACAATTCTGGATCAAAAAATCATCCAGATACAAGCCGGAGTGCCAAAATCCAGAAAGTGTGCAGAATTGAAGAGTTGCTGTCCAAAGTGTGAAAATCGGACCTAGGCTGCTTACATGTGTACATATTGAAGGTCCAAATGATGTATCAACGTGTGATACAACCTGGGATGGCACAAGTGACTTGATCAACCCACAACATCAAGGAGGGGACCATTTGCCGAAAGGAGAAGGAGCCAAAAGTTAGTGAAAAAGTAACCTTGCAATTCTTGGCAAAAATTGGGAAATGTCAGAAGTGGCCTTGCTCGGTGCATATCTCTCACTTGGCTGGGAGGGTAAATCTGAGATCTTACCAAGAGTTAGGTCAAAAAGTGTGCTTCAACGTCATGAAGGAGTCACAGCCAGAATCAGCCGCCAAAAGGAGATATAACGGAAAATGCTGATCCTGTTAGCTGCAGTGCTATCATTTACACATCTGTCTACATATTGGTGCACAGCTCCTAAATGGCTACAGGGATAAATCTGAGATTTTGCCACAATATACCTAGGTCGTCCCTCTTCACATTACATTCAGGGTGTATTGCCATTTGAGCCCTCTAAGAGAACATTCTAGATGGAATATCAGCAATCAGTGCACCTGTGACTCAGAAAAACACTGATACCCTTCAACATTTCTGTTACTCAGCACATATCCGAGGGACCTAGGTGTAAACTCACACCTTACAGGGCTTACACATTGGAATAGCTTCACTTTGACGTAGAGAGTCGAATTTTATCTAAAGGGAGGCGATACCAGAAAATCCATCTTCATCGGAGAAAATCAGAGGAGGAAGGGGAAGCAGACTGCATCAGCAACTTCTGTGGCTGCCATGGCTGCTTTTCTTGTTATTTATTGGTTGTATTAGCCCATGCTTGTAGCATGAGCTAAGTTTATTCAGATTCAAGGCTCAGTTGAGCCTAAACTCCATATTTTAATTCAGATCTTCATTCTAAATGTCAAGCTATCTCTTCCTTTACTATGTTTTTATTGTGATGGATTAATTCTTATATTTTGATCAAATATTGTGAACTACATGCGTGGTTTGTGCATTAGAAGCGGAAACACTTGCACAAATAGGACACCAAAAACTCACACACCCTCGCCCTTGGGGGCACCACCCGCTTTAGGTGTCATATTCAACAAACGGTTCAATTGATCTTTTCTTCCCTTTCATGTATGGAGGTGAGGCTGTGAAGCCAAAATGCCCCCTGTGGATGGTAAACTGACTGGTATACCTCGGCCCAGTTATACTTGAGTTTGGTAGTAGGATGGATGAGAGATGCATGATAGATAGAATTGAAGTTAAGATTGAAGCATGAGAGTTTAGGTGATATACTACAGCTTTGAATCAGTCACCTACCAGTTGATTTATTTCCTGATCTATTGCAATTTAGCTTTAGTTGTCTCATAGCTTTTAAACCTTGTTTGCTTAGCTTTCTAATGAAATTGCTTTCACCCCATCCTGATTATTCGTCTGCAAGATATGCATTCCTGAACTTACTGCTATTTTGTGAAAACTATTTTGCTTGAAACATGTATTGACCTTGCACCTCGTGGATCATGATCCTAGATCACCAGTTTGGTATTATAATTTGACCGTGTACACTTTGCATGCATCAGAGACACACCTTGTAAGTTGGTTTGCGTCCTAAGGGAGTGGCAGAATGCACGCAAGATGGCTCCATAGTTATGTCGAGACAAGAGTCCGTGACAATTGAGGTGGCAACGAGTAAGACCAAAGCTAACGGACTGGTTGCACGTCAACTCAATGTCAACGAGACAGAATTCTTGATGAACATTCTGGTCAAGTCACCTTATGTAGATGCATTTGCAACAGCAAATGGATCTAACAAGAGTTCACATAGTCTTAACTCATCGGTGCTGGACTACAAAAGGGTACAGGATAAGGATCCATGTTGCGGCGTACATCTCCATGTCGTTCCCATCAATGCAACCCTTTTTCCTATCCCAAAGGTTCCTAGCAAGAAGAGAGGAATACCAATTTCTTCACATTCTCCATCGGAGGGCGAAGCAAGAATGAAATACAAGAATCGCTGCTAGAAGTGTGGTATCCTCGGACACTATGCAAAGACATGCAACAGTGGCCATGTTGAGAAGGAAAATGTAACTACAACTGGATAGCGAGAGTGAGGTGCTGCAGTTCATATCGTACTTTGTCCAATTTTTTATTTACATGCTGAACATTTCATTGGTACTTGAGAAGAAATATTCAGTTGTATTCATTTACATGACATGGTCGGGAATTCATCCATCCTAAAAGCTGCCTATATGTGGTCGAGAGTTTTGATATACCATACTTTAATATCCCAGACAGCATAGTCGGAATAAACACGACAATCGACCCGATCTTGACCCATCATGGTTATCCCAAAAGTAGCATCCGTGCTCCAACTGACCTGTAATTACCACAACATCCATTGTTTGATTCACATCCGACGGTAAGATCGCGACTGCGCGTTGTAAACCCAGATAAGTTGGTTAGTCCATCAACTATTATACAAAGCACAACTATCGACAATAACCGATACCCATCGTGTTAATCCTGGAAGAGTCAACATCTTTGCTAAGTTGGGGAACATATTGGGTTCGAATCCAATTCGTGAGATGATAGCGGCCTTTCCACAATCTTAGTCTTTATCGAGCTGATGGTTTTTCGAATGGTGTATAGAAAGGAAAATCTTCCCAAAAAGCGTGGCTACTGAAGGCTACCTAAAAAGTTTTGCTAACCTTACTGGCAGACAATAGAGTACGCCGATAGGGGCAAGTAAGCATAGCGAATCACATAGAGAAACACCTATCCACCAGCGGGGGATAGATAGGACGTCCGAAGTGCGAAGGGGATGGAAAAACATCCGTTACTTGATGATGTTATGGTGCGTTACATGGTTAATGTCACGCACCGAATGTCGATGCCGGGTTCATCGCATGTAGTCCCATTTATCGCATCCATCGAGGAATGAACGACGACATTATCCTGGCTTACGTTAATGGAAAAAAGAACACTAATCGTCTTTCATTATTTAGCTACAGAGCCCGACTAATGTATCCGAGTTCATCGCGCATAGCCGTGCCTATGACGCATGACATGTGTATAATGACTCAGCTATTTAGGTTACGTGTATGGACAAATTCAGACAGGTCGTCGATAGTTAAGAAAGTAGGGTACTGAGACCAAATACTGTAATCGGGTTAACCGCGCGTAGTCGTGTTATTCACGATTGCCGTCATAATCACTACGATACTATTCGAGTTAACAGATTAACTTTTAAAATAAAAATATTCTAATAATTAATATATATTGACTAATATAAAAGTAAATTATGTTGGAAGACGAATTTAGGAATAATTATTGTATTCTGATTGTTTATGAGTCTAGGGTATGGGCCCGACTGATGTAATCGGGTACACCATGTCTAGTCGCGTAGTTGTCGATATTGTTCTAGCCTCTAGGGTTAAGGGTCCAACTAACGTATTCGGGTATACCACGTCGAGTCGCGTAATTTTGATCATTGTTTCTACCCAATAGAATTTAGGGCCCGACGTATTCGGGTATACCACGTCAAGTTGCGTAGTTCTCGTCAAAATTCTAGCCTTTATGGTTTAGGGGCCGACTAATTTATTCAGATACACCACGTTCAGTCGCGTATTTCTCGTCATCGTTAAATCCTAAACCCTAACAGAGTACTTCTTTTCATATTCTGTTGAACAGCTGGATATCACGTCCACGATGCAATTATGATAATTCCAGTTCCTATAAATAGATGCAACAATAACAAGAAATTTACTCTTCATTCACAACATGGTTGCCGCCAGAATAAGGCACACCATATCCTTCTGTGCAGTTATCTTTATCCCGGAAGACAAACTAGCAGCTTTCTACCAATCAACAACCAACTTATATAAGTGAAGTGGTGTTGGAATGTCTTTCAGGACAAAGTGATAGTGTGTGCCTTATCTAAGTATGTGGCATTTCTTTCTATGTCTTAATTTGTTTTGTGTTCACCTAATCCATTGAAATTGCGTCGTTATTTTTATTTTTTGGCGAATTCATGATTTTATTGCAAAAAGATGTTTGGTGCGAAGCACCTACATGGTCCTCCTGACCCTTCCAACAAAATGACTTAGGATGATATACGCCCACCTCCTTCTAACGAATTGCGTCGTTATCTTCAATGTCTCAATTTGTTTATGGTGTGTCGTATTCCTTCCACCACAGAGGAAAAAATTGAAGATATGAATGGTCAGATTATGGCGATTAGTACTCTTACAATTCTTGTTCTGCAATTCCTGTGATGTGGTGCAGATTCGTTCGTATCCCGGCAGTGCAGAGTAGCTTAGAGTTCTAGTTAATTGAATCGTATATTTTTAAAATCCTATTTATCTGATATTACAATTTTACAATTTCATAACACGATAGAATAGCCTAGTCGGAATGAACACACTTAAGTCGAAACGACCGCAATCCGATGCTGTTAACCCATCAAACCATTCGTGCTCCAACTAACCGTTAATATGCGTAACATTGGTTGTATTCCACTTTACATAGCACGAATATTAGATCCACTTCGACTATACGTGGTCAACTCGAGTTCATTTACCAAAGAGATATGCTAGACGCTGCATTAATCACGGATTGCGCGTGTAGTCTTTTAACAACTGGAACAATGCAATTATGATAACTCTTGTTCCTATAATAAAGGTAGCAAACCAGAAACCCTACTCCACATTCATTCGTAACATGTTATCCAACATCGCTTCCTTCTTAGATTCCGTCCCCCCCACCCCTACCCTCACCCCACTTTTACCAGTGAAGTGTTGCTGGTTTGTCTTCCAGAATAAGGCTTTCGCCCCTAATGAAATTTGTACGCTCCTTTTGAACCTGGTGTTGCCACATGTTCAGCCTTCGAGATAGCTGGGCCATGGAGCAGCAGATTAATGATTTAAATTTATCTTCGATAGCTGTAATAAGATGACAATGCAACGTAGGATACACAAATCTTCCAAGTTGACGACGATTATTAGTATAGTTTTTGTGCCAATTTACCAATGTATGAAGTATCTCTTTTAGTTTCTTTGGCGGCGATATTTGTAACTAACCGTTGACCTTATATTATCAATAAAACCGATGAATGGATTGATATGATGTATTTTATTCATATGATTTACCAATGTAATGAAGCATCTCTTTCCGTTTTTTCATAATTTGTGTGTGTCGTTTCATAATTGGATTGGATTGGAATGGAAAGAATGACAATCAATTCCCATCGGGTTCACCGCGACTATACGTGTATGTCTATCGAATTCACCACGACTGAGCCAAAATCATATGTGTGGATCGTATGTCAGCCGAGTACAGTATACTGTGACTGTACGAGATAGATGGGTCGAGGCATTCATGAAGGTTCTTTTTGACTGCTTCACCATCATGGCTGTATCCGAGACTAGATGAACCAAATTAGATTCTTCCTATTTAATTTCTAGGAGCAACCTAAATATGATTACTTCGGCAACCATGGCGGTGACCGCGGCAAACGATATCTCCACGAATTGCTAGACGTGTCAGACGAATCAGAGTCTCCACAGTATAAACTTCCACTATTCCATTGAAACGTTCACGCAAGGCAGCTATTCGGCCCAACACATTCGTTTGTATCATACGTTCGGAACTCAGTATTATATCCGTTCGGAACCCGGTATCACATTCGTTCAGAACCCGATACGACATTCATTCTTAACTCGGATAGTCAAGACTAGATGAACCAAATTATCAGCAACATTCTAGACTAGATTCTTCCTATTTAATTTTCACAAGCAGCCCATATACGATTACTTCGGTGGCCATGGCAGTATATCACTAAACGAGACAGACGAACCACAATACTGATCGGCATCATCTTCTATTCTTCCCAGATGTTGAACGAAGCATTCACGACAGGCAGCTATTGGGCCCAGTATGTTAACTTCTATCATACGGTGGTTGATGTTACCGCGTATTGTTCGCCCTTCATGTAATTCAGCCTAAAGGGCATAGTCTGAGGCAACATCAAAGAATTCAATCGTGCTGGACACCCAGCAAAGTTTAGAGGCAGAATCAGCAAAATTGGGTGATAAGTTCCAAAAGACGGCAGGAATTCGGACTGCATTAGTGGCGTTGAGGTTATCCAGACTGAACCTGTCAGGCCATGTAAGGTCATGGTGTTCAGCGGTCACAAATTCAAAGGCGACAATCAAAGGTCATCGAGTGCGGCATCGAGGGCTGCATTGGATGTAAAATCGTGTGGTTTGGCAATGTTGTTGCCTAGGGCGATGAGGTGTGCGGCTTCGTAGGTAAAGACGATTGCAAAGGCGACAATGACACGAAAGTGAGAGCTGCTAAATCCCACTC
Source organism: Pinguicula primuliflora (assembly GCA_025802335.1). NCBI lineage: Eukaryota > Viridiplantae > Streptophyta > Magnoliopsida > Lamiales > Lentibulariaceae > Pinguicula > Pinguicula primuliflora. The sequence continues at coordinate 10,668 of JAOYMZ010013043.1, forward strand.
CTTTTACACACCCTCTCTCACATGCAGGTGGGCCCTACATGTCACTGGGTGGGACCCAAAGCACTGATAGAGCGTGTAAAAGGAGTGGGAAAAAGGAGTGGAATTTAGCATTTTTGCACCGAAGTTGATGAATGAGAGTGCAATAAGGTTGGAGGCAATCACGACAAGGGCGGTAACTGAACTGGCTAAGGCTGCGATAACAGTATCCATGGTTTGAACTTTTAAACTTTAGATTTTTTTCACTGTTGGAGATGATACAGTAAAAAGTCTTCTTACGATTGGACTTGATTAGAAGGTATTAAGACGATTTTGTATTTTATTTCTTTTCTTTCTTTTCTTTTAATGCCTTTTATGTAAAAGAACAATAAAAGTAAATCAAAAATGAAATAGGAGGTTACAATTCTAAATGGGATTTTTGGGAAGGTCAGTTGTCCAATTTATCCCTACAGTTTGTATCATACCTTGTCCAATTTTGCATTTACATATTTTTCGGTGTTATTTTTTTGGTTACAAAGATAAAGTAATGCATATTTTTCGGGTTACTAAGATTACTAAACGTTAATTAGGTCGGAGAAAACTGCCTTGGATGTAACATACAACTGTCAAATTGGTGTCTGTCTATATTTAAACTTATCCATCTTTTTTTGATAGGAAAGTTGTTTATCATATGTATCGATATTTCAATTTTCTATTATGAGTTTGATGTGATCACTAATCTAAATAATAATAATAGTAAATTATTAAGTGCTATTATGAAATGAAAATTTATAATCACTTTCATAACTTATCAACAAAAGAAAGAGTAATACGTTTTTTTGATCGGTAAAGAAGGAGTAATACTACTTGTACCCTTTTTGAAGCCACATTTCTTGTAGGATTGACTCCTAAATATCAGAATAAATGTGATAATTAAATACGAATAGGAAATTGTACCTTTATAGTGAAAGCGTGGTGGATCATAATATTTCAGTTAAGCAGATCTTCAAACGGAGCTACCAGAGTCCCAGTGGTATTCCACGACTCAATATTCTCCTTCCGAGATGATGAGGCATCACTTCGAAAGAACTATGAAAACTGGGTTCTCAACACATGAGAATCGAATTGAGACTTAGCATTAGGGTTGTGAGAATCTCCTTATTTATAGGAGTAGACATAGGTCAATAATGCAATAATTATACAAATGACAATTAAACATATTAATTGTAATGTAATCCTTAATTACATTGTGCTATAATTATGTTAACGTCCAACAGCTCCCACTCGACTACATAAGCCGTACTATTGACGTAATAACGTATTTGTCTTATAGCTCCCACTCGGTTACACAAGCCGCATCCTAACAGCTCCCACTAGGCTACGTAAGCCGCAATTGGTTGTTCAAACTTTCTCTCGATGCTTCATACGAGTAATGAGTTGTGCGACCAATATAAGTAACACGTAAAATCATGTTAAGTCACCATCAAACTAACGAGATATTTTCAAAATGCTGATACCCAAATCCTCTTTGCATCACCGATAGCTACGAATTCCCTTTAACCTATACAATACTTTGTTACATACATAACGTAATGGCTTGGGCAAATATGGCGAGTAAGACAGATTGTTCCTTAGACACTAATGACCATTTATATGTACTTGACTGCTTTCCTAGCATGGTCCGCATGACTGTTAGGAACCAAAGCCTTTGGATTTATACTAAAGTAGCGTCATCAAGCCTCAACTTCAAGTCATAGATCTAAGTCGAAGAGTAATGCTCAGGATGGTCTGAAAATGTCCCGTGATCACACAATGACAATCAGGGGAAAACTATTGTCATTTTCACAACGGTCGAACTATAGCACACACAGTATGATATGTGTGTCATGGTATGGTTCCCACTCAGATGGTCATGTCACGATCTTATACCATGCGAACGTAGCCGTAGATAAAGATTTCAGATAGCTATACATTTGGCTTTAAAGCTTAATGTGAACCCAGTTATTTCACATTCGATTCTTTAGGAATCTCATTTCAGACCTACTGAAGCGAATGATTTAAACTCTATCAGTCTCAACCTTCCTGCTATACACGCATAAGGGTAATTCCCCTTGTGATAGGGCCAATTGTAAAGCTTTGTGACATTCTATATTGTGCCTTTGTAATTGATTTGTAAACTAATAATAATTGCATAGAGTGAAAAAGAAGTATATTTCTATTTCACTAATCAATTCATTGTATAAACATGTCCTCTGACATTTCTACAAGATGTCGTCAAACCCTACGAATTCTTAGACTCATGATATGAGCTCTAAACATATCTCTAGGAACGAGTTTGGTCATTAATTCTGCAATCATCTTGTCACAATGAATATACTTGAATATGATATGCCTTTGTTGTCCAAAACAATATAATATCTTTTCTGGATGAGCTTCGTCCTCCTATGGAACTTAGGATCCTTAGCGAAAAAAAATTGCTACAGTATTTATCGCAATAGCGACAATACTCTATTTTCATAGTTGACATAACAATGCAGTCTTAATTATTACTGTACATGATATGACTCCCCCACCGATGGTGATGTGTTATCTAGAGGTGAACTTGGACTCACCAAAATGCCTTCCAATCGACAACCATGTATCCTTTTGAGTACATATCCCCCCGTTGATAATACAATTAGATCAGTCATACCACATAGGTAACGAATGATTCACTTAACTGCTTGCTTATGAGCAGGCCCTGACCTTCTTTGGTGATGACTCATCAGTCCAACCATGGAACAAAAGTTCAACCGTATACATAACATGGCATACATTAAATTAGAGGTACCATAACCTGGAAGGCTGTTTTAAACCATATATGAATCTTTTATGTTATTTTAATTTTTTTTTTGAAAATATTTATTGGACGATCGAATTCCTTCACAAAATATTTTTACAAGTACGAAAAGCCCAAATCTAAACCAAGATAAAACAGTAAAAATTAAAGCTATAGTAGTAATCTTGGTGGCCAACTTCATGCTTGAAATGGCCCAAGTTTAGTTTGTGCGCTAGAGAATTGTGAATTTGTGGCAGCAGATGCATTTTGATTTGCTGCGACAGCAAATGGGTTGGAATGTTTAGAGAATTTGCAGCTTGATTTACGTCATCCTGTTCAACAACCAAGCCTTGATCCCCCAACCCTCCAGGAGCTGTTCCCTGATCCCTCAGATCCTGTGTATCGACCTGTTCTTGACCATTCCTCTTTAATCCATCAACCGTGAGTCTTACTTCCCATTGATGAGTAGCAAACACAAAGCATCACCTCACAGAAAAACATCCAGTATAGTCATTAGCAGGAGATAATCTACATCATGCAGTCCAGCTGCTAGTATGTGCTCCAACTGGTAACATATTTTACCTCTGCCGGATATGGCTTCTAATTGACTAGCAAACCCCCCGTAGTGTCTTAGTCTGCAAGTGAACTTGTGCTTCCTCGTAGAAGCTGCCAGTAGCAGGACCCCTCCTGACTTCTGGTTCGGTTGAGCATTGGATCAGCAAGACTGCTGATCAACATCCATCATGTCTGTGTCTCTCGAGCTCATACATTTAACCCACCAAGAAAATCAAGATGGCAGTCATCAGAATACATAAAAGAACAGAAGCCGTTTAAACCAGATATGCCATGAGTTTTTTTTTGTAGTTTTGGAGGAAGCATATGTACCTTTTGCTGGAGGTGATTTTGCCAAACTGTGTTTAGCAATCTTACCCCCGTGGAATCAGAGACCGCCAAATGATTCAGTGTTGAATCGGGTCAGTAGCCAAAGCAACTGAAAAAACCACCCCTTTTTTGCACACGATCTGCCTGTTGGATTAAGTTCTAGCCATATCGGCTTCCAGACCTTCAAGATCTTCCTTTAGAATCTTCCGAGTGTCCTCCGAAAAGTCTTGTTCTGCAAAAAAATTGTGGTCGCCATGTACTTGCCCCTAATTTGCAAGCGGGATAGCAATTTCTGCCGGCTTATCCCCCCCCTGTGATCATCTGGATATGGCTGAGCTGCGACATTTTGTGTTTGAGCCTCGTATACTCAACATACTCCTTCCATGGACACTTCCCCTCATCATTGGTTAGCAAATAACTCAAAGAGACAGGAAGCTCAATTTCAACTATTTCTGGAATCTGACTTATTCGCTTAATGCACATATGAAAAGCCCCCAGGGTATTTAAATTTGTAGAATGTTGCACCGAGAATGCATAGACCAGATTACCTGCAGGAGACCTGACTATGCATCCAATGCCCATGTTACCTCCCTGAAGAGCACAGACTGCAAAGTTCAGGTGATGACAATTTTCCTTCAGGACTGGCTTTTGGCATACTGCTAGCTTTCTTACGCACTCAACAGAAACTCTAGAGCTCAAGATTTCTCGAATCATAGCTGTAGCAAAATCAGTGACAAGTCCAAAATCAACCAGTGATTCATCAAAATGCACTTGGCACCTGTGTTTCCAAATGCTCTAACACTCTATCAGTGGTGTAATTTTCCTGCTATAACTCAGTCTGCTATCTCCTTTCACCGTGCTCCATTTCTCTAACTATTTTTCCAACAAAACTGGTTTTGCAGAAATAGAGTGTCTGGCTTCAAAAACCTTCGAGGCAAACTGAGCCAGGTCTCCATAAGAGAAGAGATGGTCAATGCTCTCCTCCTGTAGATTTGATAGACAGCAAATGCATCTGGATGCCCAACTTACTCCCCTGCCTCGTATACAGGCATCCACTGGCAGTGAGCGATGAAGGGCTTGCCACAATGTAAAGCTTATTTTTAGTGGCACAACTAGATCCCAGAGTTGAAGGAACTTCGTCTGCTTGCTTGCTCTGTTGCGGATCAGATTCCAAACCTCTTTAAAACTGAACCTCCCATCCCTGGTTGACTCCCATACAGGCCTGTCCGACCCATGAATCCTAGTAGTGGCCTGAATCAGTGAGATAATTGTGTCTGGCAGATCAATTCCTTCTAGGCACCACTGATCTTGTTTTATAACATCCTGAACCAAGGCTGTTGGCTTCACCTCTCCACTGCAACACCCTAACAAATGACCTGGGATCCACTTATCCTGCCACAAGCTGACTAAGGATCCGTCTCCAATGATCCAGAAAATGTGATATGTCATTATATCCTAGACCTCCAACATCCTGACACACTTGTCTTCTTTTCCTATTAAGACAAACCCGACAGGTTGATCTATGTAAATTTCTTCGTCAAGAACTTCATTGAGAAAGACAGACTTTACGTTCAATTGCTATAATTGGATATCCAAATAGACAACCTAGGCCAGAAGTAGGCAAATAGAGACCATTCTCACCACAGGAGAAATATCTCTTCGTAGTCAATACCCCAAATTGGGTAAAGTCTTTCTCCACGAGTTGGGCTTTGAACTTTTCGATTGATTCATCCATATCGTGCTTAAATAGAATACCCATTTGCCTCCAGTTGGTTTTCGACATTTTGGCAGATCGAATAGTTCTCAAACCTCATTTGTTTTCATTGAGTCCATACATTTTATGGCACTAAGCCATTTTCCCTATCGGGCTAGTTCATGTTCTCACGATAAGAGGTGGACTTTTATACTTCGAAATGTACGTAGAAGAACACATCTTCCTCAATCCGAAAGTATCCTCAAGGAACTCGTCTATCAAATGACATGATTTTCAGCTACCATTGTCAAAGAGCCACTCTCACTAACCCCAAAGTCGGTGGAATTCATAGCCACGTCTGTATTACGTACAGAATGTTACTGACCCATTCGAATGACCACGCCCACCAACCCGTTGGTTGGTGGAATTTGTAGTCTCATCAGTTGAAGGTATTAGAGACTGTTGATAAGGAGTGACCTTATTTGCATTTACACATTCATTTGGCAAGCTTGCACTTGCAATATGCGAGAGTTACTGATCAAATTACCTATTCGAAAGGACCACTCCCACTAACCCATCTGTTAGTGGAATTTGTAGTCTCATAGGTAGAAGGTATTGGAGATTGCTGGTGAGGACTGAACACATGTGCATTCTCACCTTCATTAGGAAAGCACCCTCCTGCAAAATGCAAAATTTCACTATCTTTTATATTTTGGTGAAACATATTCTCATTGTAACTCATACAATTGATTGCCCATTTTTATATCACCGATAGTTGGGAACAGATCCCTCTAGTATCTCGACATTGCAACTATCAATTCCAGTCATACCTCCATTCGAGTATTCTATATACAATATATATCATCTTGCCTGTTCAGGATAACAAATGAACACCCGTTTGGTTGCTCTTAGACCAAGTTTCCATATTGACGGGTTTGATCATGCACATAGCTGCCAAACCCCATGGTTGCATATGATCTAAGATTGGCTTCCTCCCATTCCATAACTCATATGGAGTGGTGGGCACACTTTTACTTGGTACACAATTGAGGATGCAACGCATATTCTCAAAGGTTTATGGATATGTCAGCTTGCGCCATCATGAACCTAATCACAGCAAGTAGAGTTCGATTTCTGCATTCCACAACAACGTTTTACTGCGGAGTGTATGGAATAGTAAGCTTCCTTACAATGCCCTTTTCATCACAATTCTCTGAACCAATCAGAAAAATATTCGCAACCAAGATTAGTCCTTGAAATGTTAACTTCTCGGCCTAACTGTGTTTCAACTTTCACCACTTAGAGCTTGAACATATCGAACCCTTCATTATAGTGAGATAACATGTACACGTAACAAAAATGTGAGTAGTTATCTGTGAGATGAAAAATGGAAGCCCTATGGCATACTTTACGCACATGGGCAAATGTCGGAATGAACTAGATAAAAAGGATTAATGACTTGATAAGCCTTACTAAAAAGACTTTTGCTAATCTTGCTACCTAAGCAAGGTTCACACATGAGCACTTTAGCCCATATGTTGAGGTTTAAAAGATAACACTTAGCTAGTCTATTATGCCTATCTTGACTAATCAAGTTTAGCAAGCCATTTTTCAAATTCAGAAATTTTATTCGCGTTGGAGATTAAAGCAATGGATGAATTATTTAAACTTGAATAAATATCATTCAAATCTAGAACACAAAAATCATGTTTATAAGATCCGCGACCAAATACATTGTCGCCATACATGATTCTTAAACCATTTATTCCAAAATTAAAGTCAAAAACCCAAAAGATATCAATCAAACAATAATGAACGTCAGGTACTTAGATATTTTCCTGCAATAGTAATGTGTCTCTGCCACGAAGCTGAAACTTGTAGGTGCCAATGCCAACATCTTCTCACTACTGCTCCTTATTGTCATGCATTGAGTTCCCGTATCACAGCAATGAAACTCTATGAATCCATCACGCTCGTTAACTACGTGTTGGCTCGCTCCTAGATCAATAATCCACATTGAAAAAGAATTAACAACTAATGCTTAGGAGCACAATGTATAACTCAGGTATATTGCAGTGAATAGGTACCTTTCTAGGTTCGAAACACATCCAAGCGTAATAACCTTTCTTCTCGCAATTGTAGCACTTTCTGTGTGTCATATTCTTTGGGCCATTTACCGTAGAGTGTTGTTTGCATATCTTCTTCATTGGTGGGATTTTTTTCAAGACTTTAGGGTCTCTCCCATGAGTCGAAGAAGGCACAACCTTCATACTCTTGTGTCTTGCTCAATGCACTTAGCAGTATCGGCAAATGTCTTGATGTCCATATTATAAGTCATTAAGATTGTGAAATGAGTCTAACAAAAATCCTCCGTTTCTTTAGTTAGTGAACGAATCACATTAACTTTCTTCTCAAACTTATAAATGTCAATCCTCCATCCTCTAATTCATACATAATAGAGTTCATAGTGTTAATATATTCCATTACTGGTTTACACGAATCGATCTTGTATTGGAGCCAGTTCATATGCAAGGTACATAACCTTGAGTGTGAAATCTAACCATATAACACATCTTTGGGCTTTTCGGAGACAAAGTGTTCTAGAACATCTCTTTCGTGTAGGAGAGAGACATACTCTTCCTAGCCAAGATGTCGCAGTATTAGCTTACTGAACTTATCAGAGAGCTCGGTTATCGTTATTGGGATCCATTTCTGTAAATATATTCAAAGACATTAGGCACAATATTTATTTAGGTTTTTCTATAGAGCATTTTGATTAAGTATCATGATCGAAAACTTCGCTATGCTAGTAATCATCACACTTTACATAACCAAAAATTTCAAAGAAAAAACTAAATGTCCACACTTGAAACATATATAAGCAAAGAACTCATGTAACCAACAAATGGTACATTTCGATTTGGTTATTTGAATTAGAGCATTTTAATAATTTGTTCATGTCAATACGTCTTGATACAAATTATTATTTAACATATAACGTTTCAAATTTCTTATAGCACACAGCTATAAGATGAGTTCTGAACATATTAAAAGAATCTGTGCCGTATCACATTTATCCTTAATCAATTCAAAAATCACCCAGTTGGAAGGTACGCATACCAACCTTCTACACAGTGGTTTTCATTTCTCATGAAGAACCCAAGTTTCTGGTGGAGTCACAATGGCCTCTCTTAAATACCAGTCCTAGACAGCCCGGCATGAGCACGATTAATGCGGATGTTCTTTTAACATTCGGATTTTATGGTAAACAGTGATTACCATAAAACATTTTTATTGGCACATAATCAATAAAAGATGTTGTATATGATTTTATTAATGTTTGTTCTCTTTTATTTTTATTTGGAACATATTCCAATAATAAAAAGAATTTGCAACACGTAACATGCTTATAACACATAGTCAAATAAGCATGCTTTGTTCTCAAATAGAACATAATCATGTATGCTAAGAATTTAAATTGCACATAGCATAAATAAATTCTAATCATGCATACCTAGAATTTAGAAAATATTTAACACATAAATATTCCTAAACATGCATTTTTCATAATTTAACTAATAAATTAAAATGCATATATTTATTTAATACATAAATAACATTTAGCCATGCATTCAACAATTTAATAAATAAATTGACATTTAGGAAAATATAATTAAATCCTAAACATGCCTACTAAAATTGAATTTATTTAACATATAAATAAAAATAGTTTTATTTTAATATATCGTTGGGCCGTTGGAAATGTTCGGCCCAAACCCAATAAATTTCCCGTTCCTCTCTTTTGCGGTTGGGCCACTCGCTGTGGCCCAGACTAAAAGAAGCCCCAAAGTTTTAAAAAATTGGCCATTTTTTCACGACAAAAAAATGGGGCAAAAATAGGGGGTTAAGTGGGAAAATCACACAACATTAACCTAGAGTTCTAAACCTTTTGTTTTGATTGATCGGCCGCCACTTTTGGTTGAGAAAACAAATCTCAATTTTTTTTTTCTCCCCCCCCCCCTTTTTGGATGTGCGTCACTTTTTAGTAGGAGAACAAATCTCCTTTACCCGCAGTAACCATGATGGAACCTTTCAACCGACAGTAATCATGATGGGAACAAATCCCCTCATCTTTAGGGTTTCGCAACCCATTTTGCACGGCACATTTCCTTAGGGTTTAGAGAACCATTTTTAGGATGCCATTTTTTTATAGATCTACAGCACACACAGTATGATATGTGTGTCATGGTATGGCTTCCACTCAGATGGGCATGTCACGTTCTTATACCATGCGAATGCAGCCATCGATAAAAACACCTAGTCTTTATCCTATACATTCGACTTTAAGCTTAATGTGAACCCAGTTATTTCACATTCGATCCTCTAGGAATCTCATTTCAGACCTACTGAAGCGACTG
>JAOYMZ010013054.1:0-20453 GCA_025802335.1 Pinguicula primuliflora
GACACCACCGTCACCTCCGGCCAGTAGCTCCCATATCCGGGCCAGCTTTCCCTGTCCGGCCGCTCCACCAGACAAGCCACCCACCTTGCCTGCCTACCTGCCATACCTCCTAGAGTCGCTCCACCAGTCTGGCCGATGCACCAGATCCGGCTGCTCCACTGAATCCAGCCTCCTGGCTGCACCGTGATGGTGCGACAACTTCCCCTTCAGGCCGTGCTCTCGCGGGGAGCGGTGCATCTCCCCAACAGCAGAATCCCCGAGACCTGTGTGGTGCTGGCCGCACTATAGCGTGGTCAAAATTTCCAGAGCAACTACCAACGCAGTTGCCACCTCCCAACGTGGTCGGTCGCCAGTCACCGGCTGCTATCCTGGCCACACACACAGTATGTGCGGCGCCCCCCACTCAAACCCTAGAGTTTGAGTGGTTTGGTCCAACCCCAATTTTGGGTTGGCCCATTCATGACTCCCTCTTGACTGGTCAAAATCCAGCAGTCAACAGATTGAGCCAATTCAATTCTCGATTGGCCCACCATTATCCTTTTTTTGTCTTATGTTATGCAATTATACTTTTGGATACTATGCCCACCTTTGGGGCTAGTTTTGTATAATTACCTTTTCTATTATGAAAATAAAAATAAAAAATAATCACAAAGATTCAAGAGAATAGTCATATGCTTTATTGGATCATGAATGTTCCCTAATATGTCTAGTGTTTGATGTTATAGCTAGCTTACTACTTCTATGTCTTTCCTAAGCATAAGCATGAACTTCTTAAGTATCGCATGCTCATCTTCTTGTTTCTTGCACAAAAATATCAGAAAAACTATCAAACATGTAATCACAACCCTACCAACTAGAGTTACCTGTGAAGGTTATTTTCTAAGGTTTTGTTCTTACTTTTTTCTCCTAATATCTACTGCCTCCCTGATCTTATCATAGTCTTTAAGATTACTATATATCATGCAAATCAAAAAACAGGAAAATATCGTTATCAAAGAAAAGAACTTGAAAATATAACAAAGGAACGAACCCCTAACTCCTAGTTAATCAATCTAGAAATCAAGGAATCAATCCTAAAGTGTTGTTATTTTCACAAGAACTTAACCACCCGATCTCGTGTGGAGCATGGACTAAAACCTCATCAAGTCATAGACTATCTCAAGAACTCAGTAATCGGTCAAGGAAACAAAAGAGCTAGCCAACCATAGCAACAGAAACAAGCAATATATTTGAAGAGAACTTCAGAGACATTATCTTCAAAAGCAAAAGTTGTTTGAATTGTATTGATGGAAAAACAAACTAACAACTGAACAAAAACTCTAAAGTATCCTCGCGGCAACGCACTAGGTTTAAATAATGCTAATAAATCGCGCTTTAGGTCAGAGAACATGCCCTCTTTTATAAAAAAAAAATTGAAAGATACAAGTTTGAGTAGGTTTGGAAACTTCCTTGTTTATCTCTTATGTGTTCACACCTTGTGAGCGACTTCTTCGGACTTGGGGCATGTTTCTGGATTCCTCCATGGCTTTAGGACGTCTTTCACCTCAAATATGACTTTGACCAGCTCTTGGAAGGTCAGGAAGTAGAAAACTTCAAGTATTCATCACTTCATGCTCTTGCTGGAAATGGATCATTTGAGGAGTAGACTTTCCTAATGTGGAGTGTACTTTCCTTGGTGATATACGGACTCTGGATACATTTCCTACTCAAACTTATTTCTGCAATATTGTATAGAGCTTCTAGATGAACAACTTTGACGAAGACAGCATCTGCAAAAGGTCAATATCCAGAGAGAAAAATTGACTCATGTGAACTCCATTATGGATTTCAGCTTTTTCCGACAGAATGATAGATTCTACTTCTTTGCTTCATAAGTTCTTCCTTCGGGATCTTTGAACTATGCTGATTATTTTTGCAGCTTTTTGGGTTGAAGTAGAAGACATCCATGTGCTCTTATCATCCAGATCTTCATCCACAAGCTTGGATCATGTCCTCCAAGTTAGGTCAAAGCACTGCAGTTTTCCAGCTTTCCAAAAAAAGTATATGTCAGTTGATGATTTAATATCACACACCCTAGTGTATTAGAATCAGTGTTCGAGAAGGTGGCCGCCATACCGCGGCGCCGGCCTCCTAGGCACCCATAAGGGCCAAAACGCCCTGCATCGGGCCTGTTCGGTGTGGTCGGTGAGGTGGCTGCCGCGGCGGCCGTGGAACTCACCCGGAAAATTAATTTTTTTATAGAAAAAAATTATTTTGTTAGAATATTAGTAGATTTTGTATTTACTGAATTTGAGTTGCTTTGTCGATACCTTTGATAAAAAAAAGGAACGAGAATTGTGTTGATTTATAGAAAAACTTTAAAAGGGTGCATCTTTGCACTCAGTTATCCCTTTTGGCGACCAGCACCACCGGATTTGCGAAAAAGCTACATTATAATATAATTTTACGGATTGAAGATAACTTTGAACTATATGAACACGGGGTAAACGACATCGGATTTGCAATTTATGAATACCGGATGATTTGTCTCAATGCATACTTCAGGCCGGTATGGTTTGTCCACACAACAGTAGGATGCCATTTACAATGCAACCGTAGGCTGAGGGGATCATGGCTCAGCCCTAATCTTCTCTATATATGTAACTCCCTATAGTGATGAAAAATGCAAGAAAAGAGGGACCAAGTCCTCCCGTGGAGTAAGGAATTCCCAAACCACGTAAAATCCGTTGTTCTCACATTCTTATACAAATCAAACAACCAAATCAACATGGTATCAGAGCAGGTTTGAGGACCTAGCCGTCATCTACCGATTCGGAGAATTCAAAACAATCTAAGATGAGCCAAGGAGACAAAACAGACGGGACCATGATCCCTCAGACAGAAATCCAGAAGTATTTATCAGATCAATTCACTCAGTTCATCGCATCTCAGACTGAAGGCAAGTCACCCAAGGAGGATGGAGATGCCGCTATCATCATTGATACAAAACTGGATACTACCAATTATGTCCTTTGGGCCCGTATGATAGAATTAGCAATAATCGACAAAGACCATTTGGAGTTCATCTCTGGAGAAGCCAGGAAACCAGCCAAAGATGATCTTGGCTATAAAGAATGGTGGAAGAAGGATAAACAGGTTTTCCAATGGATCACCAAGTCCATAGACAAATGGCTGGTAAATCAGTTTATATACTATCCAAATTCATTCGAATTATGGAAGATTCTGGCTCGCACATTCAATGCAGGAGAAGATAGTCTACAGATATTTGATATGGTGACTAAGGAAGATAGAATTGTACAGGGGTCACTGCAATTGGAGAAATACTATTCCCTGTGCAATTCTCTCTGGACAGAGATAGATCGTAGATGCCCAATCCCAATGAAGTGTATGGAGGATATGGCCAAATACAACCAGATTCAGGCAGAACATAGACTATTCCGCTTCCTGGTAGGGCTTCACAGGAACTGTGAAGCAATTACACTAGAAATTTTGAAAGAATCACCCTTACCCTCAGTGGATGTTGCATATGCAACACTTCGACGAGAAACCATGCGCAACCAGATTTGGAAGCTGACTAGTGCAGCATCCAACGTCCACACGGCATCATCGGGTGAAATTGGGATAGGATTAGCCACCTATGGGACAGCTCCAGAAAAGAACCACGATCCGAAATTGGTCGAAAATCAGTCAAATACGGGGGATTGTCGATTAGAACCGGTCAATTACAACAGCGAATCATCATATCGACGCCCCTTTTGTGAACACTGCCAGATCGTGGGCCACTGGAAGCAAATGTGCTGGAAATTGAGAAATTACCAGGGACATCGCGGCGTACGAAGAGGGGGCAGAACAACTACGGTCGAAGAGGCAGCTGGGCCACCATTAGAGATGGCGACTACTCTACTCCTGAAGAAAATCCAACTGATGAAATCACGAATGCAAACCTAGGGCACGGTGGAAACCAGCGAGAGAACGGGATCCAGATTAAACACATCGAGACCCGGGTGAATGGCCCTCCAAAGCGTGGCCTAGGTAAAAAGGGTGGGCGTGAAATTACCAGCACACCGCTCCCCATTTCTAAATGCACGGTATTTCATGCAGGGGTGTTTTGGTAATTTTGGGGATACAGATTATGGGCCAGACGTTACTGATGGTCCAAATTAGACATATAATGCAGGAGCTGGGCCAGATGAACAAGCTGATGAAATTGGGCCAGATCAGACAAACACTAACTATTTTTTTGTAGGATCTGGGCCGGAAATTGGATTTTTTGGAAGCCCAGTGGGCCTCGGAAAATAGAATTTAATTCGAAAATCTCCCAGGCCCACATCATGCGGAAGTCCAGCCCTAAGAAAAATTTGGAATCGATTTTCAATTGTGGGGTCACCGATACTATTACTCATGATATTTCTGATATTATTGAAGTGCAAAAAACTCCGAAGAAAATGGTTCAGACAACCAGTGGGTCCTATGTTCTGGTGAAAAGTGCAGGAGTTATTGAGATTTCACCATCTATTTGCTTGTCTAAATGTCTTTATGTGCCATCGTTATCATATAAATTACTCTCTATCAGTCATATCTCAAAGGAATTAAACTGTGTGGTCCTCATGTATCCCACTTTCTGTCTCTTACAGGATATTCGTTCGAGGAAGATAATTGGGCGTGGAACTGAACGGGGAGGACTATACTATGTAGATGAAGTGATCTCCAAGGGACGGACACTCTTGACTCGTGAGATACCTGATTCCCAAAGTTGGCTGTGGCATTGTCGCTTAGGTCACCCATCTCATTCCTACCTTCGTCGGTTATTCCCTTAGCTTTTGAAATTTCCTTTCCATTGCGAGACATGTGTTTTGGCCAAAAGCCATAGACAGCCATTTATTTCCAAGTATACTCGCGTATCACATATGTTTTCGTTAGTTCGTTCGGATATTTGGGGTCCTGCTCCTGTCATTGGGGGACAAGGGCTCCGGTATTTTGTTTAATTTATCGATGATTGTACTCGGAAGACATGGGTCTATTTTTTGAAAAGCAAGTCCGATGTTCTTGAAAAGTTTCTCTCTTTCTACAATATGGTGTCTACACAGTTTCATACCAAGATCAAGATACTCAGGTTTGATAATGGAGGTGAATTTGTGAATCACCAAATGAAAACCTTCTATTCTGAGCACAGGATGCTACATTAGACCACGTGTCCTTATTCCCCATAGCAAAACGGTATAGCAGATCGGAAAAACCGTTATCTACTCGAAATAATCTGAGCATTAATGCTTGAGTCACATATCCTAGCTCATTTTTGGCCCGAAGTAGTTGCAACCTCAGTTTTCCTAGCTAACCGCCTACCCACTCAAAGCTTGAACTTTCGAACTCCTAGTCAGGTATTCTCTGAGTTCTCCTAGATTTCCCCATCTATGTCTTTATCTCCACGTGTATTCGGGTGTACAGTCTATGTTCACATTCCTAAGCCGAGTAGGTCGAATTTTGATGCGTGTGCAGAGAAGTGCATCTTTGTGGGTGACGGGAGCTCGCAGAAAGGGTATCGTTGTTATCATCCCCCAACCAGACGACTTCTGACCACTATGGACTGTAACTTCGTTGAGACGGAGTACTATTATCTTCCCCAATCTAGAGGTCGGGGGGAGGTTCTGGAAGCACTCAACACTCTTGTTTGGTTGAGATCTCTTACAGCGCCACAGTCAACTCCTGCACCTCACGAGCCAAACTCCGAATCCTATTACTCCGACGTACGCATCTCATGTGCCTCACATACCAGCCTCACCTACATCCACTCATGCACCTCACGCGCGAGTACCATCTCACGAGTCAGGTAGACCACCCTTGGACTATGAAGTTGACACAGTACAGCACACACCTAACTTGAGGAGGAGTGTTGAAAGAGATAAATAAATATGGGGATAATATTGTAAATAAGGTAAAAGATAAACTATAAATCTTTGATATTCCTATAATTACGGGACTTAGAAGATTGAGGGGATCATGGCTCAATCCTAATCTTCTCTATATATGTAACTCCCTGTAGTGATGAAAAACGCAAGAAAAGAAGGACCAAGTTCTCCCGTGGAGTAGAGAATTCCCCAACCATGTAAAATCCGTTGTTCTCACATTCTTATACAAATCAAACAACCAAATCAACATCTTCCTCCAACCTATCCTCACAAAGTGCTCTTGTGCAAGAGGTAGTGTGGTAACTTTCGGGAGCAATTAACATTCAGACGAGTAGTACCATGGTCGTGCAAAAATTTCTTTCAAGGCAGTGTGCGCGTTCACGACACAACTTGAACAAAGAAATTCAATAAGTTCTTGTTTATGATAATTTGCAACTATTTACCAACAATTTGAAAGCAATTTTTTGTTGTATTGCAAATTATCATGGCTGCTAGTATTCGTTCTATTCCTGATCTATCAAAACTAGAATCTTTAGATGGTAGTAACTATAAGCGATGGTCCAAAAAGTTGTTGATCTTCTTCGAAGCCATAGACTTCGATCACGTGCTGCTGGAAAATCTTCCTGAGTTCCCCCTAGTTATTGTAGGCGCTCTCTATGCACTCGAAGCCGCCGAACGCCCTGCCATCATCGAGGACCGGAAGAAATATGAGATGGATAACTAGACCGTTCTGGACACCTTCTCAATCATATGGTCAACAATCTGTTCGATCTATTCATGGTATGCGAAAGCTATCTGGGAGGCCCTAGAAAAGAAATATGGTGCTGATAATGCAGGGAAGAAGAAGTATGTGGTTGGAAAGTAACTGAAAGATAAGAACAACTCTGGTTCTGTTAATTATTCTAATACTCATCTCATTGAATCAGATCACCCCTACTACAAGCCACAAGTTGGAGTGGAAAGGCCATTGAATCATCCTAAGGTCCAAGGAGGACAAAATAAGATGCCAAGAATTCAGCAAGCAATAGGAAGATTGATTTGTTTCCTCTGCAACGGTCGTGGACACAAGTCATATCAATGCCCGAAGTGCAAGCCTAATGTGAAGAAGGGAAAACGTTGACCTGGACCTCAAGCAAATCTTATTGAAGAGGATGATGAGGATGATGGAGATGATGACATAATTGCAGTAATGATAAGTGAAGTCAACCTAATCGAGAACAAAGTTGACTGGATTGTGGACTCTGGAGCAAATCGACACTTATGCACAGACAAGGAACTCTTCGACGAGCTGCAAGAGACACCAGCTGGACAGAAATGCTGCATGGGAAGTTCAAGTGCAACTGGTGTTCTAGGTAAAGGGAAGGTCAATCTGAGACTCACTTCTGCAAAGACTCTAATTATTAAGGATGTTTTGTAAGTCCTGTCTCTACGCTGCAACATCATCCCTAATGGTCTTCTCAACAAAGATGGACTCAAATAAGTGATTGAAGTTGACACATTAGTGATTACTCATAGAAGAAAGTCCAAAGAAGGGTATTATAGTCAGCAAGGATTGTTTGTTCTGGGAGTACTTTCTGAAAATTCTAATAGAGCATTTACCTCTGTTTACATGGTTAAGGTTGTAGATATCTGGCATGGTAAGCTAAGACACTTGAATATAGCTCCATGAAATGCCTAAGGAACAAGTCCTTAATACCTTCCATCGACGCGAATGAGTTCTCAAAATGCGTTGTGCGTGTTAATCCAAAATATCCAAAGAAGCCTTTCAAAGTAGTCACTGAGCGACACACAGAATTCCTTGGTCTAATTCACTCTGATCTTGCGGACTTTAAGAGCACACAGAGCAGAAATGGTCATCACTATTATGTGACCTTTATTGATGACCGTTCAAGATACTGCAGAGTGTATCTGTTAAAAATAAAAATTAGGCTGAGGATGCATTTATGAAGTACAAAGCTGAAGTAGAGAATCAACTAGAATGAAAGATCAAGAGGTTGATATTCGATAGAGGAGGCAAATATGGTTCCATACCACTGAAAGAATTCTGTGAGAAGAATGGTATCATACACGAGGTAAGTGTTCCCCGCACACCTCAATAGAATGGTGTAGCTGAGAGAAAGAACCAAACTCTCAAGGATATGATGAATGCAATGTTGCTGAGTTCAGGACTATCTAATGATATGTTAGAGAGGCAGATCTGACGGCCTGCTACGTACTTAATCGTGTGCCTAATAAGAAATTGGACAAAATACCATATAAGCTATGGAAGTGTCATTCACCAAATCTGAGCTATCTTCGGGTTTGGGGTTATTTGAAAAAAGTGAGAATTCCTGACCACAATTGAACCCAAGACATATGATTGCGCGTTTATTGGCTATGCAGAAAATATTATTGCCTATAGATTTCTTTCTTTAAGTGATTGCAATATTTCGGAATCAAGAGATGCTGAATTCTTCGAGAATACATTTCCTTATAGGAAATCTGATATGCCTAATTTAGTTCCTGCTCTTAACTCTGAAGATTCGAGCTTGTTGGCAATAGCATCGAGAGACACACCACCAGACAATGCAATTAGAAAAAGTAAGAAGCAAAGGATAGAAACTACCTTTGGACTTGACTTTATCACATCATACCCGACTGTAGTTAATTCCTCTAACTCCTCGTGCTTGGATCAACTGTATGCTTGCATGATAGGAGATGATCCTCAGATGTGTACTGAAGCAATTCAATCTGTAGATGCTGATTTCTGAAAGGAAGGAATTAAGAGTGTACTTGACTCTTTGACTGACAATGGAACATGAAAACTGGTCGATATACCCAGAGGATGCAAGTCTTTCACTTGCAAATGGATCCTCAAGAAGAAAATGAGACCTGATGGGTCTATTGAACAATTCAAGGCAAGACTTGTATTGAGAGGATTTATACAGAAGGAAGGGATTGACTTCTCCGATACTAGTTCTTGTGTGACGAAGGTTACGACGATTAGAGTGTTGATAGCATTAGTCTCTCAGCCCACTCTAATTACTCATCAGATAGATGTTAAGATTGGATTTCTGAATGGAGATCTGGATGAGGAGATCTACATAACCCAGCCTGCGGGGTTCAGTGTTCCAGGACAAGAAGACAATGTGTCTAAACTTCTAAAGTCTTTGTATAGACTAAAACAGACAACTTTGCTGTGGTAAGAGAAGTTTAACTCCACCCTGGTCAGTGATGGATATGTGGTGAACGCTTCTGGCTCATGTGCCTACTCCAAGATGATTGGATTAGACTACGTGGTCATATGTCTATACGTTGATCTTCAGTAGGGGAATGGATATAATAGATGCCACCAAGAGCTTCTTGTTGTCAAAGTTTGAAATGGAGGATCTTGGAGAGACATGTGATTCTAGGGGTGAAGATATGGAGAATCTCAAATGGAATCACGCTATGTCAATCTCACTGCATTGAAAAGGTGCTAAAGAAATTTGACCATTATGACATTGAGCCTACTAGATCGCCATGATTCGTCAGTTCACTTTATGAAGAACTTGAATGTTGCAGTATCTCAAGAGAAGTATGCTAGAATCATTGGTAGTGTCATGTTTCTTATGAACTACTCTCGTCTTGATATTGCTTATGCAATAAGCAGGCTAAGTCATTACACTCATAGTCCTAGTGAGGAGCAGTAGATTGCTCTTCGTCGTCTACTAAGGTATTTGAGGAGCACCATGGACTGTTGTCTGCACTATGATCGATTCTCTGCAGTACTGGAAGGATATTGTGATGCAAATGGGTTGCTCACAATGATGAGGTGAGTTCTACTAGTGGATATGTCTTCACTCTCGGTGGAGGTCTTGTATTTTGCAAGTCTGCAAAACAAAAATGTATTGCTCGTTCCAGTATGAAATCAAAATTGATTGCACTTGAGTAAGCTGGACAAGAGGCTGAGTGGTTGAGGACATTGTTGGCCGACCTGCCGATGTGGGGGAAGGCATCCCCCATGTCCATTTACTGTGATTCACAGGCAGTCATGGCAGTTGCTAAGAATAGCATTTATAATAGGAAAAAGAGACACATCCGAATTTGGCATGAAGTGATCAAGCAACTTCAGAACACTGGAGCAATGCCACTGAATTTTGTGGTCTGAGAGGAACCTAGCAGATCCATTCACAAAGGGGATGTCATGGTACAAGTTCTTGACTTTCCTAAAGGAATATGATTAAATCCTGCAGGTTAGAAACATTTATTTAGTCTAGTATATTTTTATTTTCTTTGAGGAATTTTCTATTTCTTGTTATTGGTTAATATATGCATTTATTTATTTTCTGATTTATTCATATGTGGCTATTGATTATGGTATACTAGCTTTACATGAATATAAATGCATTTATCTTCACTATTGATGTTTGTAGATCCACACCTATGCGTGGGTAGTTCCATTGAATTGAACTTGATGGATCTGTAGATGAACAATCACTGCAGTGATGTGTTCAATACTAGTCCTGCCTAATGAGGATAAAGAATTGTGATTCTTCTCATCTGGGGTTGGGGCAAAATACTAGTAGTGATTCCCATATATGGATGGTCCTCATGAATGGAAGGTCTACCCGTTTTGTTGAGTGAATTGGGTGCTGGTAGATAATGAGTATAGTTGGCCCTCCCATGCGTGGGATAAAGGGACATGGGCTATATGTGTGATTCTCCTCAATTGAGGGGTAGAAGACGGACTCAGATGGATACTGATTCGAACCTAGCCGAGGGAAAGTGAGAGAGTAGAAAAATGCTAGTTTGATCTGCCACGCTTGTGGTAGAGAGACATGGGCTACATAGGCAATTTTCCTCACACGAGGGGCAGATGTTCGAGTGTCCAAACACAAGTTTCTATCTTGCCGAAAAAGTGGTGAGAGTGAGAATCCGAAAGTCAGCACTCCCCATGCGTGGGGATAGAGAGCCATGGGCAGCACTGCTGATTCTCCCCACTGAGGGACATAGGATGGAAACAGACGACTCTCCTTATGCGTGGGGGTAGAGAGTTGTGGAATACCCTTTAGTTCTGCTAAAGATTGGGGCATAAAGAATCATAGTAGTTTACTCTCCAATGTGTGGGGTAGAGAGTCATGTGCTACTTGAGAATTCTATCCATTTGTGGGGGTAGAGGACCCTGTGGGTGTGACGAAGAATGAGCTCTAAGCTCTTAATGACTCGCTCCCATATGTGGGGGCATGTGAGTCACCTTAATGAATGTGAAGATTGGCCACTTTTTTGAAATATGTATTCAATCTTTTTGGAGCATTCATGAAACGAAGGGCATGTGCATGGGCCTTATAAATAAATGCGCAAGTGACACTATTGCTGAGATTATACATCTAAAAGAGTCATACACATGATGTGAAATTAGTGACTCAAGCCCAAATGAGTTCAAGACTTAGTTCACTCATTAGTTCAAGAGTTGAAGACATAGTTTACTCACTCACTGGGTCAGTGTTGTAGTTTCACTTCACAACTTGTCAATTCAAATCGAAAGATATTGATATTTAAGTGTATGACTCTACCTTTGCTCGGAGGGAAGACTTTTCCAAGTCATTTTTGGGGGATGACTCGAAGTACACTATTGGTTCAAGGGTCCATCAAATCCAAAAGTTAGTTGTGACATCAATGTCTTGCTCATCTTTTCCATAAATACTTTCATCGATTATTTCCTCATATCTCTAGTACTCATTTTCATTGTCAAACTTGTGTTCAAGCTAAGAGCCACAGACAATCTTATTTTTCCTAAAATACTCGTGCCCTGCATATTTTTTCTCTAGTACACGCTGATGTTGGGGTCCTACTCTGTGTGTTGGGGGGAATATTTTCAATGCTCTGTCCTATTTATTGATGATTTTTCCTGAATGACATGAATTTGTTTTCTTAAAAATAAATTTGAGGTGTTTGACATATTTATTCAATTTTACCGTATGATACACATTAAATTTCCAAAAAATATTTAAATTCTTCGATCTAACAATAGTGGGAGTTTGTGAATTAACAGATAAAAATTTTTGCTCTAAAAATGGGATGCTACACCAAATTTCATATTCTTACACCCCTCAATAAAATGGTGTAACAGAGCAGAAAAATCATTTTCTACTTGACATTACACGAGCTAATATGCTTGAGTCTTGTGTTCCTTCGAGTTTCTGGCTCAATGCTGTGTCTATCACTTACTGGGTCAGTGTTGTCATTTCACTTCACAACTTGTCAATTCGAATCGAAAGATATTTATATTTAAGTGTATGGCTCTACCTTTGCTCGAAGGGAAGAATTTTCTAAGTCATTTGTGGGGGATGACTGGAAGTACACTCTTGGCTTAAGGGTCCATCAAATCCAAAAGTTGGTTGTGACACTGATGTCTTTCTCATCTTTCCCATAAATACTTTCATCGGTTATTTCCTCATATCTCTAGTACTCATTTTCATTGTGAAATTTGTGTTCTAGCTAAGAGTCACAGACAAACTTATTTTTCCTCAAATACTATTGCCCTGCATATTTTTTCTCTAGTACACTCTGATGTTGGGGTCCTTTTCCGTGTGCTGGGGGGAGAATTTTCAATATTTTGTCCTATTTATTGATGTTTTTTCCCGAATGACATGAGTTTATTTTCTTAAAAATAAATTTGAGGTGTTTGACATATTTATTCAATTTTACCGTATGATACACATTCAATTTCCGAAAAATATTCAAATTCTTCGATCTAAATATAGGGGGAGTTTGGGAATCAATAGATAAAAAATTTTGCTCTAAAAATGGAATGTACACCAAACTTCATAATCTTACACCCCTCAATAAAATGGTGTGGCAGAGCAGAAAAATCGTTTGATACTTAACATTACACGGGCTATTATGCTTGAATCTCGTGTTCCTGGCTCAAAGCTGTGTCTACATCTACATTCCTTGTGAATCAGCTTCGTACTCAGGTATTAAAATTTCATACTATCATACAGACCTTATCTGAACAATCAAAAACTCCTCCACCTTTAGCCTTATCTCCTCGGATTTTTGGTTGTTCTGTTTATGTTCATATGCCAAAAGTAAAAAAAAAATATGCCAAAAGTGAATAAATCGAAGTTTTATCCATGTGCTGAAAAGTATGTACTTGTCAGAAAGGGTATCGATGTTATAATCCTTTCACTCACCATATGTTCGTTACCATAGATTGTGATTTTGTAGAAACTAAGTACAATTGTGCTCTTATCCAATCATGGATTCAAGGGAAGAGCAGGTATTATCCCCTTGATTTAGCTCATCTCTCAGTGAGTTGCCATAATCCACAACTGCACCTCATGTGTCGTCGCCTGCTATTGCTTCATCCATATTCCCATCTGCATCATCTCATGTGCCTCATACACGAGTTCTACCAAGCCAACCCATGAGTCAGGTAGATCGTCTGCTCCAGTTCACGATTCCGTCATGGTACAACCAGATCTTAAAGAGCACATGGAGGTAGCTGCGAGGATCTTGATTGAAAGGATACCCGGATACTGGAGTCCTATACAGTCAACATGGACATCAGAGGATTGAGGCATATGTTGATGTTGATCAGGCAGGCGACCTAGTAGATCGACGATCTACATCAAGTTACTTGACCTTTTTTGGAGGTAATCTTGTTACTTGGAGGAACAGAAAACAAAAAATGGTTGCTAGATCAAGTGATGAGACCGAGTTTAAGGGTATGGCTCGAAGAAAGACAAAAATATTGCTGCTAGTGAAGTTGATGGATGAGCTTGGTTATCCACCCAAGTAAGCATGCCCTTTGATGTGTAATAATAAGA
Organism: Pinguicula primuliflora; assembly: GCA_025802335.1. Lineage (NCBI taxonomy): Eukaryota > Viridiplantae > Streptophyta > Magnoliopsida > Lamiales > Lentibulariaceae > Pinguicula > Pinguicula primuliflora. The sequence continues at coordinate 13,700 of JAOYMZ010013054.1, forward strand.
TTGCCATTTCATATCTCTGAAGATCCAATCCAATCCAATCAAACAAAACATGATGTGATCGATCGACATTTCATCAGAGAAGCTGAATGGCAAGATTGTGACCTTGGCCTTTGTGCAATCTAAAGACCAACTGACGGACATTCTTACGAAGGCTGTCAATGATCGAGTATTTCATGATATTTGGTCCAAGTTAGGTGTCGGATATCCACTTAACTTGGAGAAGTGTTGAGACTTAGACAAGGAAACAATTATTTTAAATCCTCCTTAATATTCTGATTCCTATAATTTAGGAATCATACCTCGATCGTGGAATCAAAGAGATTTGGTAATTGTTGGAAATATCTATATATTGTAGTAAAAAACTCAATACAACACATAAGTGAAATTTTTGTTCACTCCTATTCTTACTTCCGGCTTAATAATGAGAAGGAAAATACAATGGCTGCGTTCAAAAGCACGATTGGTTGGTATTCATGGTTACCCATTGATTGTTCATCAAGGTCCGTAGATAGGATACATCAATAGGGTGCTTCCAAAATTGTGTTGTCTTGAGGTTTCCTCGATGCTGAATGTAGGATTAGGTGAGACGACATACAGATCAGATGGTTGTTCATTAATTAGGTCAACAACTTCTTCTTCTTCTTTAGTTTCCTGTTGAGCCCAAGGATGCCTGCTCATCTTCCTTAAGCCCTCAAGCTCCATTACAACATCTTTCATGGTTGGCCTATCCTCACCATGGAGTTTCAGACATCTCCTCACCAGCTGAGTAATGCTATTTATTTGATCCATACTACCTTCTCGTAGCACACGAGGATCAAGAATTTGAAACAGACAGTCTTCTTTCAATGACACGACGAAAAAAACTGCTAGGCTCTTCTCTTCATCGTTTTTTGTATTGGAAAGTGGTCTTCGCCTTGTCATGAGCTCAGCAAGCACAACTCCAAAGCTGTACACATTACTTTTCTCAGTGAGCTGGCTTGTGTGGAAGTACTGCAGATCCAAATAGCCTAAGGTTCCTTGTACTAAAGTGGAGACTTGAATTTGATCTACTGGTACCAATCTTGATGCACCAAAATTAGATATCTTCGCATAGTAGTACTCATCCAATAATATATTTGGGGACTTGACATCTCTATGAATTACGGGCTTTGGAGCTGCAGAATGAAGGTAGGCTAATGCACCAGCAGCCTCGACAGCAATTCTCAGACGATTATCTCGAGAAAACCAATTCATTCCCCCACTGTTATGGATGTGATAGAAATGTGTACCATTTGAGACGTATTCATACACCAACACAGGAACTTTAAAAAGTATGTGTATCTGAGTGGTTCTTATGATCTAACGAGAAGTTTTAATGTAGCCTTGCATGCTTATCCTTCTTCCAATGCTTACTAAGATACTTGTATATTTATTTCACATTGAGCCCTTTTGCTATGAGTGTACATCTTGTCTGCCCTGAATCCATCAAGAGAGAACCATAATCCCATACAGTAGCAAAAACATCTGAGTGGATGGAGTTGAGATTTAGGCATCGAAAGATTCCTGAAGCATATGCATTGACTGCTTGTGGTTTGTTGGTTTGGCCTTGCACACACACTCACTTCATGATTCGCTTGAAAGTAGGCCGGTATAGAACTAAAGATCTTTTACACTGACTACTAGCTAAACAATGCTTATGTGATAGTTTCTCATTTTGAGCTTAAACTTCTCTGAGATCATGTGGTTAGGTGATATTTGCTACTTGAGTTCTATGCTAAAAGATGTTTTAGTATGTTTTCACTTTAAGTTTTGCTTAAGGACAAGCAAATGATAGGTTTGGAGTGGTTTGATAACTTGTTTCTAAACCACCTTATTCATACTATTCTTATCTATTTCTTGTCGTAATTCAAGCACTTCTCTCTTATTTTTGGTGTTATAGGAGCCCCGTAGGAAGATTGGCACAAAAGAAAGAGAAATGGTTCAAAAAGATCAAGAACATAACATTTTCTCACTTTGTGCTTAGTTTTGACACCTTTCACAAGAAAGACGACATCTCAAGGTACAGAGCTTAGATTGACCTAATTCTAGTTCCATTGGAAACTAGACTTCAATGGCTTTCCAACTCCATAGGACACACTGAAATAAGTCTCCTACAATGCAGATTCCTACAAGAACGAGGAAAGAAGGAGAGAAGTCCGAAAATTTCGGACTTTGTACTTATCGGATAAGTTGTTTCGTCCAACTCGTGTATCTCTTCAACCAGGATATATCTCGACCTGATATTTCACCACAATTTCGAATGAAGAGTCCTATACAACGTTTATTTACACAGGATGTACAAAGGAGACCATCCTGATAAGGTTTAGATTCAATCTACTAAACTAGGTCCACATGCCGCACAAAGACGCAGCTGCCTCTTTATGATTGTATATCTCTTCAACCACTGAGAGGACAGACTTGAGATTTCACAAGGACGTATCCCTAAGGGTACTCTTCAATCTATATTCACATGTTACCTACAGAAGAGGCGCCCAAGATACACTTTGTAGCAGTTTTGCAAGACTGGGACACTTGCAGGTGCAAAGACAGCCCAGTCCCCTTATAATTCGTGTATCGCACAAACGGCTTGGAGGATTGGACTGAAATTTCACTCTCCCCCTATAAGAATTCTACAACTCTAATGCTTACACTTATTACATAAGAGGCGCTGAGAGAGGCGATACAGGCAACTCAAGGCCAAGAGGTCGATCCAGCCGTCAACTCCAGAGATTGGAGGAGAAGTAGAGATTGACAGATTTGTTCATGTTCTTTATTCTTGGTTTTTAGTTCTTTGGGTGTTAGGAATAAATATATTGTTCCTGTGAACACTCGTTTTGGGTTTTGAATTTGGATTCGATTTTCTATTAGTATTCTTCTTCTTTGAAATTGCTCAGATTCACCTGAAGAATTGGGTTTCTTTCAATTGTCAGGGATCCCGTAAGTCGATTGTGGCACGCACCTGAATCAGAAAGAACCTTTACTTTCATATTTATTTGAATTCAATACGTCTTTTGCATTGGAATTGAATATGCTTTCAATATTGAACATGAATAGCTAATTGTCTTGTATGGGGTTATAGAGTAGTTCTCATGCGCGTAGTTGATTCGGGTATCAATTACATGAGGCAATAGAATTTATTTGTTGTTTATCAATGTCTTCAATTGTCTAGGGTGAGTAGGACCATCGAGCCACAAACCTTAGGAAATTTGAGACATGAGGACCACCGAACCCTGGAGACTAAAGGAGTAGGATCATCGAGTTACCCTTTAGATAGCTCAAACAAACAATATTCTAGTTTAGGCGTCATTGATTTGATTTACCTAGAAAAGTTCAATACTTGAATCTTAATCACGATTTATAATGAGAACTAACGTTAATTTATAGGTCGTAAGTTAGAAGATAACCACGTAGAAGTGGGGAATCCTATGGCCTTTAAGGTGAACTAATAACCTTTGTATGTTTAGGATACCCGACATTAATTATGCGTATCTGAATTAAACTACAATCTATACTCCGTTTTCCACCATGTTCATCTCTAAAATGATGTCTTTTTAGTTGTTTTCTAGTTAGTTTCTTTAGTTGTTAGAAATTCAAACTGAAACCCCCCATTTATTTCCTATATTCTGAATCAGTGATTAGCAGGATAGTAGTATAAGTCAACCTACACTGAGTCCTTTAGAGATTCAACCTCGAGGGTGTACTTCATACACTTACGCGTATTTATTTGATCACACACGGGATCAAATTTTAGTGCCGTTGTTAGGGATTCAGTTCTTTGAATTATACTATTATTTCACTTTTTGATGATCTTTTTATTATTTTCGAAAATCCAAAAAATTTAAAAAATAAAAATATCTTTTCTTATTTCTTGGGTTTTTGTCTCTTATTTTTTATTCAGTTTTAACTTCTCATCTTTTTTTGTAGGTTTATGCACAGTAGGAGATCTCAACTTCCAGAATTGACCCCTACTTTGGACAACATTAACCGTTTGAAGAGGATCCAAAAGAATCAGGAATCGAAGCAAGCAGACTTGATGGCAAATCCCAATCAGTTCATCGATCCCCTCGCTGATGAGGTCTGGCATCAAGATGAACCTCCCTTGCTCAATGGTAACCAATACCAACGAGCAGCAGCAGCAGATGGCTAGTGGAGGTGGTAAGAGCAACACCAGGGATATCAAGAGCAACCTCAGAGAAGGCTCACTCGTGCATATCATCGCTCTGAGATTGCTAACACCTAGTGCATTGTTCTTAATCAGGCTACAGGGCCTATGAGCTTAAACATCATCTCAGGCAGACTCTTCTTAATTTTCATGGGTTATTCCATGAAGATCCTTTATCCTTTATGCATAATTTTTATAATACTATCTCTTTTTTTCCTCTTGCAAGACTTACAGGGGACATGATACGCATGAGAGTGTTCCCTTACTCTGTTAGGGATAGAGCAAAGAGCTGGTTTATGACCCTCCCAGAAGCATCTCTGCATACCTGGGACGATGTCTATGAGGAGTTCATCGATAAATACTTCTCCACGAGCAAGACTATGGATCCCCAGAAGAGGATCCCAACATTAGAGCAAGGCGATGATAAAGCTTGGGGAAGGTTTAAGTCAATTCTATATGCGTTCCCTCATCATCATTATGATCTCTATCTTTTGAATCAATTCTTTTATCAAGGACTAACCCTCAATTCCTAGACTTTAGTAGATAATGTAGCTAGGGGTTCGCCATTGGAATATCCACCTTAAGATGTGCGAGACATGTATGAATCGGTGGCCAAGAATTCACAGCAGAGGAGTGTCCGAGGATGGAGAGGAGGTCGACTCTATCCCTAGGTGCAGTAGGCACGAGCTATCTCAGAGCCCACGAATCAACAAATCTCTAAGCTCGTTTCAGACCTCAAAACCAAGGTAGTCAAAACCGGATTGCTGAGGCCACAAGAAGAAATTTGTGCTACTTGTGGAGGTATTGGTCATATTTTTAATTCTTGCCCTTTTACTTATGCAGGTGAACAGAAACTTGAGCAAGCCAACTGGGCTATGGGCCACAGTGTTGGGAGGCCGGAATGGGAAGAGAGAAGGAACAACAATAGGGATACCTACAATCCTAACTAGTGGAATTTCGGGCTGAGGAACCATTCTAACCTCTGATGGAGGAATGACAACCCTCAACCGTACTTTGGAGGGAGTAAAGCTAACCAGTCAGAGCTCAGCCTAGCACAAATGCTCTGCCCCCGAAGCATACCCTTGAGGATATGCTCAGCAAGTTCATGCAGGAAGCAAACAATGACATGGCTGCGAACAACAAGAGGTTTGAGCACATCGATACCTCCATCAAGAAGCTAGAGACACAGGTGGGGCAGATTGTGACAGAGGTGCACGCCCAGCAGAAACTGAAAGGAACGCAACTGCCCAGTCAACCACATCAGGCGCACGCCATATTTGTGTTGAGGAGTGGTAAGGTTATTCGCAAGCCTGATTTTGTTGATGCTTCTAACGATTCATTTGATTGTGCAGGAAAGTCTAATCTTCTGGCAGAAAAGGAGAAGGAGAAGTACGGTACTATTCCACCATCGAATTACAACGGACTCTAAATCCTTTCAGAGCCTCTACAACGGTAGTCCCATTCCCTTCCCGTGTAAAGGAATCCTCAAAGAAGGCGAAAGATAAGCAGTATGACTCCCTTTATGCCAAGTTTTCTAAAGTTAACATTAATCTTCCTCTACTAGATCTTATCAGGAATGTACCGGATTATGCAAGTTATTCAAGTAGCTTAGTTCCAATAAGAGGAAGCATGATCAAGATGAATGACATCAGTTGAGGGAGTCTGTAAATGTGGTGGTGCGCCATCCAACTAAGATGAAGGACCCAGACAGCTTCAACATCACCATCTTTATGGGGGACCATCGCGAAGCCCGTACAATGCTTGACTTGGGGGCTACCATCAATTTGATGTCGTATACCATGTACCAACAGTGGGGGCTGAGTGGGATAAAGCCAGTGAACATGAACTCCAGTTCGCAGATCAATCAGTGAAAAAGTTCATGATCTCGGTGGACTTCGTGGTTCTTGATGTAAAGGATGATGGTTCTGCTAACAGGGCATACCATGTTCTACTTGTTCGATCTTCCATGGTGACATCCAGGATTGTCATAGATGTTTATGAGCGATGGATAACAATGGGGGTCCTAAGGGAGCGTGTTGATATTAAAATTTCTAACCCTTCTGCTATTCCTTCAGTTTATATGTATAATGGTTGTTACTCCACTGACTGCATTGAATCTTGTCTGCAGGAAGCTCTTACAGAGACAAAGACCATAGAGGAATTAGATGACCCGGCACCTACAGATGGGTTGACCACTACAGTGTTCAGTTCTGGTGATCCTGTTCCATCCTTGAGCTTGTCTTTGAATTCTTATGAAGAGCACGATAGGCCCCCACCTAGAGTTGCATTGATAGAATTACCCGAATATTTTAAGTATGTCTTTCTAGGTAAGAACAATACCTATCCTATTATCATCTCTTCTCATCAGACAACCTTGGAAGAATCCAAGGTTATGAACATTTTATGTAGGCACAAGGCAGTGGAGGAAGAGGTGATGAACCACATGAGTGATGGAGTGATCCCTTAACACACCAAGTATTAAGGGATGATAACAGTAATTTCAATACTCTTAAAAGAACGAAGTCAAGCGTGTTCATGCTACAAGGTTCCATACAACGACATGGTGGAGGGAAT
>JAOYMZ010013065.1:0-20447 GCA_025802335.1 Pinguicula primuliflora
GTAAGATGAACTTGTGAAAAGGAATAAAATCTCTCCCTTTGTGTTCTTGCTATTCTTCATATAATCATACACTTGCTACATATATTTTACAATATTATATATATTTTTACATGTGTTATTATATTCAATAAATTTATATTACTTGGGGCAAGCTTATACATACAGAAAAATATAAAAATTAAGAAGTAGATATGGGTAAAATCTAATTTTTTTTATTTTAATTTTTTTCGAATATTAATTTATTTTTTATTGTAATTTTTTTGCCTGGGGCAGGGTCCACATTTGGGGCGGCCGGGGTGCAACGGGGCCGGTCCGGACACACGCTGCCGCATTGTGATTCCTAGGTGTATCGAATTTGATGAGTAAATTTTAGGTGTCGAACATTAGACGACGAATAAATGAGTTATGTATCGAATTTTAATTATGACCGTCAAAATTGTTATCCAACTTTTATATTTGATGGTCATGATTAAAATTTGGCACATAACTCACTTATTCGACACCTAATATTTCATATTTGTATTTTGTTTGGCTATTCCTTTTATATAGATAGTCAAAATGTAAAATCGCTATACGTCTAGCACGTTTTACTCTCTCGTAACGTGTTTTTTCACTTCAAGGGACTTATCCTCGTCTCTCCTGCCTTCTACTTTTCTTCGGCCATTTCCGGAGATTTTCCTCCCGCAGGTTCTCTTGATTACCATGCTGCACTTATCATTTCAAGGCTGTTCATGTTTTTCGTTGTTCGATTTGTTTATGGATTCATTTATTGTGAGATCCTCGTTGATTTGATTTGGTGGATGATGCTTACCTAATCAAATTTGTGTTACCGGATCGTCGTTTTCATTATAATTTTCGTTATTACCTCGTGTTTATCATTCGCCCTGTTATGAATGGATCCAATCGCTCCGATCTTGGATCTCGTTGTTTAGTTCGACCGTCTAAGTTTGGGTGCCGGGTTGTTTCATTTGTTTGCTTTTCTTTAATTATTTTTTAATGGTAGGTTGTGATGCTTGTCATAAGGGTTTATGAAAGTGTGTGTAAGTAGCATTATTCTGAAAATTTTGACGTCCGGGCAATGTGATGCACAAGGTTCCAGACGTTACTTACTCTTCTATTGCACTAATTGTTTTATCATTCATTGTTTTGATCAGACCGACTCAGTCATAGGTATATTACCGAGCAGTTGCAGGTATGGGATTGTCTTTCACCAAGCTTTTCAGTCGGCTCTTTGCCAAGAAAGAAATGCGCATACTAATGGTGGGACTTGATGCTGCCGGAAAGACAACCATTCTATACAAGCTCAAACTTGGAGAGATTGTCACCACTATCCCCACAATTGGTAAGTTTTTTGCAAAGTCTTCTTTACCTTTTTTCATGGCTATAAGATGTAGACAACAGTCTTTTCACTTGTATATGTTTTTTGCCTTATTATAAGTCTAGCCGGCATGGCATGAGTGGGTACATATGGAAGACTTTTTAGTCTATTTTCAGTTGCACTTTGTTTTAATTGATCTGATCAAAATATCAGATTGAGTTCATGTATGTACTGAAATTGATAAAGGTTCTGTAATATGCTTAAGACTTGTATACTTTTTCCCAAACCAAATGATGGTGTTTTTATAGAATTGCATCTTGAGTGGGCATTTATTACTTGAATCAATTTCTGTTTTTTCAGGATTCAACGTGGAAACTGTGGAATACAAGAATATAAGTTTCACTGTTTGGGATGTTGGAGGCCAGGACAAGGTATAATTTATGTTGTTTCTCCTTTCCTCTTTCCCCATTATCTTCCAAAAATGTACACATAGCTATATTTTTTGATTTCTGATTAAGCTGCATGAGAGTCGTCTATTTATTCCACATTTTGTGATTTCCCATGTCAACCCATTCATGCTTATTGTAATGTAGATTCGTCCATTGTGGAGGCACTATTTCCAGAATACTCAAGGCCTAATCTTCGTCGTCGACAGCAATGACCGTGATCGTGTTATTGAAGCAAGGGATGAACTCCACAGGATGTTGAATGAGGTAGAAGACCCGAGTATTTATTCTTCAAAAAATTAAGTCATGAGTATACTTCGCCACCATATCACCATTTTTATTTCACTTTTCTCCTTGCATGTATCCACACATTTGTTCATATGTACCGTACATATGTCAATCCGGTAACAGAACACGCATGCTGATTTTCTGCATTGGTTTTAAACATGTTGACCTTTACATTTGTTATTTCTTCTTTTTGATCCATGGATTCATGTTTTTAGGATGAATTGAGGAATGCTGTCCTCCTGGTGTTTGCTAACAAACAAGATCTTCCAAATGCCATGAATGCTGCTGAAATAACCGACAAGCTGGGCCTTCACTCCCTGCGTCAGCGCCACTGGTATCTTATTCTGAGCTTACTTCTTCACTTTTTCCTGGTTTGGCCTATTAAACTTAAATACATCAAACTATGATGTCGACCTGCAGGTACATTCAGAGCACATGCGCAACTTCAGGTGAGGGACTGTACGAGGGGCTGGACTGGCTATCGAATAACATTGCCAACAAGGTAAGGATAGTGCAATGGTTAGTTCGGAATCTCTTGCCTCACTCCAAGATTTGAATGCTCTCAAGCTCGGTTCATTTTTTATATATTTTGCAGGGCTGAATGCCTCAACAGAAGTTTCCAAAATGCAGTTCTGGTACCCCTTGAGCGGATATCTTTGCAACTTCACTGAAGCATTATGTTTCCATCTTTGACTTCTCTTAGGAACCTTTTATGTCGACTTATGTATCAGCGTTTGATACATATGTACCCACTTACCAAAAAAAGACATATATACTCTTATGTGTATTTTAGTTTATCAAAGCAAGCAAACAATGAAAACTGAAGATTACCATACAAAATTTCACAAACTAATTACTCTAATTGCTATGCAAAAAAATTGTTACTCTAAGTGGAGCACAATTATTGTTTTTCGGGTAGTCGCGCTTGTATCGACTGCTATGTTTATTACGCCTTGTCTAATCGTATGGAAACGCAAAGCATGAAAAGACGTGTTGTATTAATGCCAATCAAGAATATATTGTAAAATTGAAAAGGCCAAATGCTGATTCCGAGTTCACCATGTATACTAAAATTGATGACAACTACATCCTCTTGAATCATTCTTCATCTTGTTGCTAGCTTGCAAAAATAAAAATGTCAAATCGACAACGATACGGTGTCTCTCTCACTCATGCGCACGCCGATATAGCAATCTCCCTACTTGCGCATGCTATTGAAGTTAAAATCTCCCATACCGGAAGTGGGAATCCAAAATGAGGAATACAAATTAGAATAGTGGGGTAAGTCCAATCACCTTGATATCAGAGTTTTGAGGATGATATCTGCATTCCTAGTTTGTTCACCCCACGTGCACCCACACATACGAGATCCGTCTGTTGGGTTCCCTTTATTCAAGGGCTCGTGACCCGTTTGTTGGCCGGACTAATTTATTTAAAAATTATATTTCAACATGGTATCGGAGCACCCAGGTTTAAGGGCTCGTTGTTGTATGTATTTCTGCTGTGCTTGTTCGTGAGGTGTTCAAGTCCGATAAGGCTTGCCGAGTCGAACTTGAGGGGGGAGTATTGAAGTTAAAATCTACCATACCGGAAGTGGGAAGCCAAAATGAGGAATATAGATAGGAATAGTGGGATAAGTCCAATCACCTTGGTATCAGGGTTTTGAGGATGATACCCACATTTCTAAACGTTCACCTCCACGTGCACCCACACATACGAGACTCATCTGTTGTGCTCGATTTATTCAAGAGCTCGTGACCCGTCTGTTGGGCCGGCCCGATTTATGTAAAAATTATATTTTAACATGGTATCAGAACGGGCGGTCTGAGACCCGAGTTTATTCTGGAGGGGAGTCCTGAGTGTTGTACCCATGGGTGGAGGGGCCCATGGGAGGTGTTTGGCCCGCTGAGGCTAGAGTTTATTTCTGGAGGGGAGTCACGGAGTGTTATACCCATGGGTTGGGGGCTCGTGAAGGTGTTTGGCCAAATGTGGTCATTGTTGTTATCCAAGTCCAACAGGGTTTACCTAGTTGGACTTGAGGGGGAGTATTGGAATATGTCACATATCGATTAGAGAAACAATTGTCAACCAACTTAAATAAGAATGTGGTGCTACAATCAATCACCTTGGGCTCAAGGTTTTAATGAGAGTAACCCATATTCACCTATTTAAGTTGGCCCACACACGCGCACCTGCGCACATGAGGTCTGAGCTAGGATTGAGGCTAGGCCGGTTTTCTAACACATGCCGATGTTGCAGCCTCCCCTACTAATGCGCAAGTCGACGTTGCAACCGCCCTTACTCCCACGCACGTGGAAGCCGACGTCCCCACTTCATCTCCAGCCGTCATTGCCTTAGATGAAGACGACGATGATGAAGACGAAAAGGATGAGGATGAGGAGGATGAGGACGATGAGGAGGAGGATGACGATGAGGAGGACGACGAAGATGACGATTATGATGACAATTACGACGAAGATGACGATTATGATGGAGACAACGACGACAGAGTTGACGAAGAGAATGCTGGGGAGGACGACGACGATGAAAATAAGAACTTCGATAAAGGTGATGAAGACGTTGCTGAGCTACCCACCAAATATTCCGACTCATTCAATGATTCATGGAGAGTGTGGTCCCCGCACTTGCAGATCTTAAGGACCAGCCTGACACCATCACCACCACCTACGCCGGATTCATGGATGAGTCCTGCCAGTGATGGTAGTAAATATTGGTAACAAACTTTTTGACTGTAGGTTGTCGTTCTACTCGTTCAAATGAAAATTACACCATCGTACTTCATGCAGCGATTTATGAGTTTTTTTGGCCTTCTTCTCTTCTTTCGTCTCAATGGGAACAACATGGAGATGCATGCCGCGACAAGCTTACGCGGCTTAGACCCTTGTGGAGTCCGACAAGAGAAGATTGTATACCGCGACACAGGGTAAATTGCTAAAGTAACATAGTCGAGAAACCGACAAAAGTGTCGGGTGAAAGAATGCAGGCCTGTCGCCTGTATTCCTAACCAATGATCAAGTCTAAAATTCGTTGAATTAACCACAGAATACACGTTCGTACTCCACGGAATTGAAATTCGCCTATAAAAAATGCATGACCCATATCTAGCTCTTAATAAGCTTGTCCATAATCAGCTAGAAGCTAGAATCAGATGCACCTTCAAAAATGGAACAAGTTTAAAATGTGCACAATTCACGACCTAAACCTGTCGATGACCTCTTCATCTCTTGATCCAACATTTGATGGAAAATTTGAGTCTAGAATGGAGAAGAATAGAAGGAAAGTGTTGATTTGTATTTTCCGGCGACCGTGATCCCGTGACGGTTGTTGGGGTTGGCGGGAATGTGTGTAATTAGTTAAGTGTGAGGTTTAGTATCAGCATTTATTATGATAAATTTAAATATATGTGAATTTTGATTTATTTTTAAAGATGAAGGTTATTTTTGCAATTCTTTTTTTAAAGTTTGTTTTTCAAAAATAAATTTCTCATAATGTTACTTTTGCGACATACCCTGAATAAATACTTAGGCATGAATTGAACAATTTAATAAATAAATTGATATTTAGGATAACATAATTAAACCCTCAACATGCATACAAAAAAATTAATTTATTTAACATATAAATAAAAATAATTTTTTTAGATTTGGCCGCTCAAAAATGGGCCCAACCCATAAACAATTTCCCACCACTTTTTATTTAATTCATTGTGGTTGGGCCGCTTGAGATGCGGCCCAGTCCCAAACAATGTTTCAAAATGAAAGAAAAAAAGACAAAAAAAAGTGAGGAAAAAAGAAAATATATGTAGGAGATGTAAATTAGTGTTTCACTAAAAATTACCAAATTCTCCTCCTTCCTTAGGGTTTTAAGAACCCCTTTGTTTTATTCGGCTGCCTTTCCCACCGTGTCCGCCGCCACCATGTCACAGAAGGAGGGAAAATATATTTCCACATCGGGTTTCACCTTTTTGGTCGGAAAAAATGCATCATTTTTCTGGCCTCCTCCTTCCGGTTACGACGACATACCTCTTTGGACGATGGCACGCAGTGTTCGAGAATGTATTGGACGGTCCCAAAGCGTTTGGGGCCGCCCAGCGCCTGGGCCGCGACCAACCGATTGGCTGTATTTATTTTTTATTATTTTTTTAGGTGTTTTTTTAAATAATGTAAAATATATTTTTTTTAAAAACTTTTTATTAATTTTTAAACACAATAATATTTTTTTACTAAATTTATAATGTTTTTTATAAAAAAGTTTTTTTTTTTAAAATTACCTTACCTTCCTTCCAATTCTTGTATTTATAGGGAAAGGTTGGGAGAAATTTGGTCTTTGAAACTGGTGTCTTACCTTCCCCTATAAAATAGAGGTAATAGGTTAGAGTTTTTCGTCGGGACCGTCGACTGCAGACAAGTAGAGTTCTGCTGCCAAAGCCTAAGGGCTTGGGCTGGCATTTTGTTTATGATTGGGCCAAGAGCCCAATCCGCATTAAAAAAGTTAAAAAAATTTTTGGGCCGGTGTGGATTGTGAGGGCCGTTTAGGCCTCATTACACTGTTGTTCCGGGCCGTTCAGTCGGTTTGGCTGCCCTCTTATTAGTTGAAATGCATTATCATCTGCACAGGTCCAAAGCGGGTTGATTTTTTTGTCTTGGGTCGCTTAGGCGGCTGGGTGGCCACTTTCTCGAACACTGGTGGCACGTGATGAACACGTCCGCATTCAATCATCGGAAAAACGAAATAAATTCGTAGATCTGGACAAGTACAGAACAGATCTGTATTCGATCGTCACTCCTAGGGTGCGTGATGGACCCCCGTGATGATGGTTCTTCGACGACAACAACAGATCCAATAATATAGTGGCCAATTTTACAGTTTGCATTTTATTTTTTCAAGAAAAGATGCACGTGAGATTGTAAAGATGTAATTATACACAAAATCAATGAAAAGTTAAAGGCCATGGATTCGAATCCTCTCAGCGATATGAGTCTGTTACATATGGCTTACCAAGTGTGGCTTACCTCCCTATCGTGATTTGTAAGCTATTGCCATAGGGCGTTGGGTCCCTACGTTATCGAAAAAATGAAGTCATTACTTGAAAAAAAACGGCTGATTCTTCATCCTTCACCATTCAAACCTCTTGAATGCGAAATTGAAGCAACAGTGTCTTTCCTTCCTTCGCCGTTCTATATAGGTCCTTAGTGTTTGAATTGGCTAATTTCTGCACTCCTCTTCTTTGAATCGGTATTCTTAATGGTTACCTTTTTCAATAGGATCGAGTGGAAGAATTGTTGTGAAAATAGGACGGATAGAGTTAAACTGCAGCTAATAATTTGTAGTAAATAATTCTGAAGATAAATAGAACATGAAGATTTACGTGGAAACCCCTAAACAAATTATAGGGAAAAACCACGGGCAGGGATAAAAGAATTCCACTATGAAAGAATATAGGAGTTACAATCTTTTTAAACCACTAGGGGATACCATTTGTAATCTCTCTAGATAATAAAGGATAAACACTCAAACTCTCTATTTTTCTCTCTAGTATTTCTCACTGTAATGAGACTCGAAGACTCAGAGAAGATGTAACAAATGAAGGAGGATGACCTTTTATAAGAGAGAAAACGCGTGAGAATAGTAGTAGCAACACTACAAAACACGTGACACATTTTCTTTCTTGCCGTCCCATGTTTAGCTCTTCATGCCGACACCTTTTCATTCTTTTCGATACATGCATTTATTACCCTTTCTTGTCATTGTCATTTTTTTCTTGCTGACAATTTCCCACTTGAAGATTTGATTACTCGTCAATCAATCTTCACACCATTCTTTTTAGCCTGTCGTCATGCTACTTACATTTATTCTAGACTACATGAGGAACAATACCAAATAAGTATTGATCGTCACACCAAATAAATTTGTGTGTATTGTTATTTTATTTTGTAAACATCGGCTATACAATACGGCTCGTGAAACTCAGTTTTTGGTCTGACTTTTATACATCAAACGATACCACAAAACCCACTTGCCACGTCATTTCCTTCCGTCATCCCCGATCTCCTGCTGCCCAAGGATTCCGTTCATGGGTTCCAAGTGCTGACGCCCTACATCTTTGTTTTATGTATTTGGAAATTCCTCCTCCTCACTTTTCGATTTCTCTAACCATCACGCAACCCATCCTTCGTTTGAACTAGGGTTTACCCGAATCGATTCGTCCTCATCGAAGCAGCAGACTTTTCAGAGGTCGACGCCCTATGATTTTCAGTTTTGGTAAGTGTTTCTCCAGATTCGACATTTTTTGTTTATTTTTATGGCCTGTAGCGTCAGTGTGCCTGAACAGTTTGAAGATTGTGATTAGGGTTCCTCATGTGTTGTTGTTTTGGGTTTGATTTAGTGGATGAATCGAATTACTGATTTTTTGGATTCTTGCTTCATGATTTCGTTCGATTGTTTTTGTTTGGGTTTGATTTAGTGGATGACTCGAATTTTTGATTTGTTGGATTCTTGCTTTATGATTTCGTTCGATTTTTCTCTAAGCCAACGGCACCTGGTACCTGTCTCTCTCCTCTAGGGTTTTAAGAATTTCAAGTGGTTTTGATGTCATTTAGGTTAGATTTTAGGGTTTTAGACTTTCAAAGGATTGAAGGAAGGATGTCTTGTTTATTTATTTTGTTCTGTTTCCCTGTTGATATACTACTTACTCGATGCGTTGGAAGCTTCCAGTCAGTGATACAACCAGCTAAATTCAGTCACTGCTGGAAGGTGGAATAGACTTTTTATTGGTTCCCGTTTCCCAAACTTCGTCGATTAGGTAGTTCTGGACATCACATTGATGCATGTGTAAATTATTAAAAGCATTTCAATTCCACATTAACCTTGGTTGACTCTATTGCAATTATTGCTGGAAGTACTAACTCGACGGACAATTGGGATTATATAATTTTAAGATGTCATTGGTTGTGGGTGATGGTTAACTTTATAGAAAATTAACGTAGTTGGAGTTATTTGTTTAAAACTACTGTTTCTCCTTAGGTACTTGTCAAGAAAACAAGAAACTAGGCGTAGTCTTCCTTACCCCAAAAGTTCTGTCAGCAAATAGACGAGAATATAATTATTGTTTTAAATAAAACCATGGAGCTATGGTACTCATAGCTTGAGCTCTTATGCTTCAATCCAGGACTATTGTTATCTTAATTCATGAAAACTACATATAATGTTTAAAGGTACTCGTTGTCTTAAGTTACCTCCGTGTCATATAACATTAATGGATGTATATACTTTACCAGCATCTTTGAATTTTTTCATTTTGTTTAACTATTTCCACGTCTTGTTTGAAGAGCTCATACATGAAATATATTTAATTTCGATATTGCTGACAGTGAAAACGGCATATTCATAAGTGGAGCATTTACGAAATGCTTCTTATCAAAATTGAATGATTGCTAGCATGGACTTAAATGCCTCCCCTGAACCAGAAGAGGAAGACGTGTTACCTGAACCATTATCTGAAGAGGATAATGTGCCAACAGAACCGTTAGGATACAATGAGCATGTGGAGCACGCAGAGTCTGCTGCTGATATTGCGCGCAGAGTATAACCTCAACTTATGCAATTTATTATTTTTTTATTATTTCCTTTTATAGCTTCCAAGGGGAGCTGGATACGCCACTACAAGAAATAATATTAAGTTATATTGCGGATTTCTTTTCACTACCAAATTTTCCTTTCTTATTACGGTTATTGCTTATACGTTTCGCAGAAGATAAGCGATTTTAAGTTATTAATTATTTTACTTTAATTCATGGAGACTCCAATCTCTAGGTTCTTGACCCATGTTTTGTTAAGGACGTTGAACACTTAGATCTTGATGTAATGGGTATAACCGATCCATTAGATGTGTGCTAGAGAAACAATATTTCTAATTATTTTCTTTTCCGTTACAGCTATTGGTCACCCCTCCTTGAATTGTTTAGTACATTTAACATTAGTCCACCTGTTAGGATAGTGTGGTTGAATAAGACTTAAAACTCCCATTCCATAAGTCACCTTTCCCTTACCTGGCCTTGGAAGTAATAGCAACAGAGAATCATGTTAAAAAGGCTGTTGTTTCTATGATTTAAATAGTAATATATTATATCCTCTGTCCTGCTATGGTTATGTATATATTTTTTCTCTTGTATCAGGAGCGCGAGGAAAGAATTAATAAGATACGAAGACAACGCCCTGACGAGAGCCACTCATATGGATATCAGCCAGGTCAACAGGATGGTGGGTACCCAGTAAAAAGGCAAAAATCAAATGGTAGACTTCCTCCAGGTAATTTGTAGCCAATTATGTTATTTTGATGTGCTTTTTGATCATTATCAAGGTGCAAAGACATACTCCAATTCTTATCTTCACTATGCACTTGAATTTTGGCGATTTCTCATCAGCAAGATTTTCTGCTTGTATTTCCAGCCTTTTATGTCTGACAGGGTCAAGCATAAAAAACGTTGAAACAGGACTGGTGTCTTGCTTTCAGTCTTTCTAAACAGATGTTTTCTTTATCCTGTCATGCATTATCATCGATAGTTGTGATGTGCTGATGTTTGATAGTAATGATAAATAATCTGTTATGTGACTTTTTAGATCGTCAAGATGTTTGAATTTTTTTTCTTGTATCACAACACCCTCTTGATATGGTTTCTTCATTCTGCAATTTTCGTTGGCCATTTCTAGGTTGGTTAGAATGCCCTCCGAGTGGACAAGAAATATGCTGTTTGATACCTTCTAAAGTACCTTTGGGTGAATCATTTAATGATGATATCATTCCTGGTCGAAGATACTCATACAGGCAGGTTCTGCATCAACAGAGATGTTTAGGAAGAAAGGTAATGGAATTATGAACATTAAAAAAATTGTGTGAAAAATACATGTGTTAGTCACAGAGAGTGCAATTGACTCCGAATCCATACACCATTTGACAATTACTTCTTGATGGAGTTGTGTCTATAACCGTGCATATGGTTTGAGGTATGTTTTAGTTCTTGTTTAATTGTTGTTGTGATGTTACATCCTATTGACGAGCTTGTTGGTGTATACCTATATTGAAGTGTGTAGGCAAAATAACTAAATGAAATTCCTTCCTGCATGTGGATTGAATTATCACTTGATAACGATTTTTTCTTTGGAATTTAGACATGCATTCCAAATATATATTGGGTACTTATTATTCAAAACTTATAATTAAAAACGTATACCTTATTCGGATAAAAGAAAAGGAGAATTCATTTGCGTTTTGAGTACCATGATGCAGTGTATAAACTATCTATAGAAAGAAAAATGTGGTAATATGAACAAATCTATCTTCTTGTACTTGCCTTTGGGGTGTGTTGTCTTGTCAGAGAGATTGAACAAGTTAGGCTTTGGTCCCTCTCTATGTGAACATGACAGAATTTGAACTCTTGTTTCCTATTTGACTATTTAGTGCGCCCTCCTTTGTAGCGTTACGGTAACTTCTCAGTATATCTAGTATGATTTTTTCTACTGAATATTTTCAGCTCGGTTTGGTGATTGACCTTACCAATTCAAATAGATACTATTTGATTAATGACTGGAAGAAAGAAGGTATTAAACACGTCAAGGTTAGTCATAATTATTTTCTTCGCCTTGAATTATAATTCCAAAATCAAGCAATTTTAAATACTGATATTTCATTCTCAAATAATCTTAAACTCAGATTCCATGCAAGGGCCGTGATTCGGTGCCAGATAGCGAGCTTGTAAACAAGTTTTACTATGAGGTATAAGAGGATTGCTCTGTACTTTGTTATATAACTGCATTTCGTGCTTCCACAGATTCTGTAGTTAAATGTTTTATTCTATTCTCAAATTATCCGTAATTTTGGAAATAGATTTAACAGCTCTTTTCATGTAAGAAATGTTCAATTTATAATTCTATTAACTCCTGGTGCTCAACTTTTATTGATAGGGGAAATTTGTACCCAAACATGTATGATAAGAAAAATTGGAAACTGATAATATTTTTGGCTGCTAACCAACTTTGGTTTCTTACAGCACTCTGATAGTATTGAATCGTTTAGTACAATAAAAGTTTATCATTATGATTGCAAAACATATTTACTTTTGTTTTATCACAGGATTAAGCTTCCTGTCAGTTCCTAGTAGTTCAAATGTTGACCAACCCACCTCACCACTTTTGTGAGCAATTCTCCAAAAATTTGGCCGATAAAAAAAGCTTCGTGTTAGTTCTTTTATGATTGTCATGCTTCAAATCAACCTTACCACATTCTCTTGTAGAATATTAGAACATAGTGGTTTGAGCTCTGATTGACATAGGTGTAGAAATTCTTTTTTCCATTCAATTCATTTCATCTTTTGTGATTCTGCCATCATTGTACTCCACACCTGCTCCTGCTTGCGTTTAGTTTTTTTTTTGTCGAAGGGTTCTTTCTCATAAAAGCATTTTGCGAATCTTGATACCCAGCATCATAATTAAGTAACTCAACAGTTTTTGTTTCATTTCAGGTCTTTCAGTTCCTTTCTAGGCAAAAGCAACCCAAAAAGTATATTCTTGTTCATTGCACCCATGGTCATAATCGCACTGGATATATGATTATCCACTATCTCATGCGAACACTGCCTATATCTGTCACTCAGGTTAGCTTTTTCTGCTCACTTCCTCACATTCCCAATGTTAGGTCTGAGATTATTTTGCCTCCTCTCAGGCAATAAAAATATTTGCTGATGCCCGCCCTCCTGGGATATACAAGCCTGACTATATTGATGCTTTATACGATTTTTATCATGAGAAGAAATCGGATATGGTCGTTTGCCCTCCAACTCCAGATTGGAAAAAACTTGATTTGAATGGTATGGCAATGCACGATGATGACGATGACGATGATGGAGATCCTACTGTTTCTCAACATGTATGCCCTTTTTCGTCTGTTCTAATGAAATCTCTTTCCTTTCTGGTTTTTGTCCAACCTTGGGGCATCAGGGATGGGAAAAGAATGGACAATCATCGATACTTATTCAGATACTAAGACTGGCTAATCTTACCGAAACTTGATTCTTGCGGTTGTCATTACTACCATTAATCTGTGAAGTTGTTTTTATGCTTCAGGAGACTCAGAAACCAGACTTGATCATTACGAATGACGATGTTTTGGGTGATACAATACCTACGGAGCAGCAAGAGTCGATGCAACAGTTTTGCTATCAAACTTTGAAGCTTGTATGGATTGATCCACAAAAGGTAGTATTTTGTTTATAATTTTATGGTGGTCCGATACCATGTAACTTTGTTTTTCTTATGTGTCATTCTTAATTTAGCTAATGTCTGGAATTACAAACGTTATGTGTTGAATCATTCATTTTACATAGCAGCTTGTTCATTATTCCTTTTGTACTGTTATTAAGTACACATATTTTAAATTTACAGACTAGAAGACCTCCCGCGTTTCCTGGTTCACATCCAGTTTCCCTTGACAGGTTTCATCAATTAGCTTCCTCTTTTTTGTGCAAATTGGCTGTCTTTGCATTTGTTTTTGTTTTCTGAACATGGCATGTTTTTCCTATTTTTGAAAATTTAAGCTTGCAGGTTTTATTTTCCCATCTCCTATTTGTTGGATATACATAAATTATCTATTCAAATTAAGCGCATATAAAAAAATTTATTCAAATTAAGCGCATCATATTAACCTAGAATCGGTTCATGGTTTTGTTTCACTATTGTTGTTCGATTTTCATGTTAATACTCCTTGATGCGTGTTATACATGTAGGCTTGCATCCACATAGAAAGATTCAGGAAGATAGGGTTGGGGACATCTATAGATGTAGGGACCGTTACTATGTTCCCATAGACCAAGGATGGGAGGGCAGTCCTAAGAACCTATTGAGATGTCTTTATGAAATGAAGAAGGATGATTGAATTATTGCTACTCATTCTTTAGTTATTATTTCCATTATTTTGGACGGGAGTTGTGTGATCAACTCAACCAGTAGATTTACAGCCCGGAATCTATGGTGCACTCATGAATAATATGCTATTTATCGCTGTTGAAGGAATCTGCATTTACTCGAGTCTCAGATGGGCTTAGCTTTGGCCGTCTTGAAGGATGTTATCTTAGGAAACAAAATTGTTATTCTCATGACACTAATTTTTATGAATGCTCATGGTTTCGCTACACAGGGACAATTTGCAATTATTAAGGCAGAAATATTATTATGCAACATGGAAAGCTGATGGAACAAGATATATGATGCTGATAACTATAGATGGTTGTTACTTAATAGATAGGCATTTCAATTTTCGGAGGGTTCAGATGAGATTTCCTTGCAGGCTAACTAATGAAGTAAGCGTTCCTTTTTGCAATTTGTGTTTTCAGTATATTATTATTATTTTCAATTGTGGATCAATAAATTCTCTGCTTACTGTGACTCATAACACTCAACCTATACACTCGTATGTCAAAGGTGATACATCTTACTAACTAAGCTGCACTTAGTTGTCCTGTCTGTCAGTATGTCTTCATTTGTCAGTATATCTTCATCACTTGATATAATGACAAGCGTAACTATTCATTTTATTTATTCTTGAATCCGTATAAACTGATGTCATCAGAAGGGGGGGATGTCTGAAAAAACATATCATCATTTTACGTTACTTGATGGGGAGATGGTCGTCGATACCATTGATTCACAGAAACAAGAAAGAAGGTACCTGATTTATGATATGATGGCGATTAACCAAGTATCAATTGTAGAGGTAAATACTGAATTTTTTTCTTGAATTCCACTTTCTTTTTTGAATCGTCCTTGACTTTCAAATATCAAAGATTCTAAGACTTGCTAATTCATGGTTACTATTATCCTTATGTTGTGAGATCTATAAAATATTTATCATGCATTACTGTTCTTTTTTTGTGTACAAACTCGGGAATATGCAATTCAGCATTGGGTGACACTTGATTATTTGATTGATTGCCACACTGTGTTGTCCTTTTGGGTTTTGCCTGTCCAGCTTTATAGGAGTTACATGATTCCTCTTCATTCCTTTATCATTATTCGTTTTCTTGAAATAATCAAAACTATTATTTGGGTAGTGACAATGGTTAATACTTCTTTCTAATTGAATCTACTTTCATGCAGCGACCATTTTCTGAACGCTGGAAAATGCTTGAGAAGGAAGTAATTGAACCTCGAAATTACGAAAGGCAACATATATATCAAAGCCAAAATCCATGCTATAGATATGACTTGGAACCTTTCAGGGTTAGAAATCATAAAGCCTTCATGTCTTTCCTCAGTCACACAAGCACTTTTCCCCTGACTTATTTATTTTTTGTATCTAATCTGTTTTTCAAAATACTATGAGTCTAAACAGGTGAGGAGAAAAGATTTTTGGCTTCTTTCAACTGTAAAAAAACTTCTCAAAGGATTCATTCCAAAGCTTTCGCACGATGCTGATGGTCTGATATTTCAGGTGTTTTTTGTTGGAGTCAACATTGCATATTACTCGTGGTTCATTTTTTTATATCTAACTTTTCTATCAATATCTGTTAGAACTCTCATTTTTTTGAATGTGTGTCATGAAGTTTTTATTTATCAAGGATGAGTTTTGAAGTCAATCTGCCCTAACTGCTTGTTTATTGTGCCTTGGATGACAGGGTTGGGATGATGCATACGTTCCTAGAACCCATGAGGGTCTTTTGAAGTGGAAGTACCCTGAAATGAATTCAGTAGATTTTCTCTTTGAGGTTTGCCTATTAAGATTTATCTCCTCTTTTTCTTTCCTTCGAAAAATCAATTTGTCTTGTGCTATATATTATCTATCCTTTTTTTGTGGGTGGTTAATGATAACCTTCTATTCGCTGTGTTTTTTTTGTGCCAACAGGTAGTTGAGAATCGACAATTACTTTATCTCTTCGAGCAAGGGAAGAAGAAATTGCTAGAAGGGAATAGGGTTAATTTTCCAGGTCAGTCCTGTATTGATTGTTTTTTTATTTATGTTTCCTTCATTTTTTTTTTCTTGCAATTTGCCTTACTCGAGGATGATCTAGTTGAATCGCAAACGTTGGAGTTGATGCGTCCTCCTTGGACAAATTCATTTTGTTATCTAGATGGAACTTCCAACTTTTATATTATGATGTTTTAGTAAAATAATTTTCTCAACTTTAAAATGTAAGCTGCAGACCACTAGCATTAAGTGTAAATTTCTTCTTCCAGAGCTTCTTGAAGATAACCTAAAGTAGAGTAGGCTTGTTTCCTTGGACTAGTTTTTTGTCAAAGTGATTGTAAAACGGTGCTTATTAGAACCCTATGTGAAAAAATCTCATTTAAGGTATCCTCCCATCCCATTTCATCATCATCTACGCTGCTGTTTCTCTGCTTGCTCTGAT
The DNA here is from genome assembly GCA_025802335.1 of Pinguicula primuliflora. Classification (NCBI taxonomy): domain Eukaryota; kingdom Viridiplantae; phylum Streptophyta; class Magnoliopsida; order Lamiales; family Lentibulariaceae; genus Pinguicula; species Pinguicula primuliflora. The sequence goes on from JAOYMZ010013065.1 coordinate 16,470, forward strand.
GATATTTTCCCTTACATAATTATATGGGTTGTGCAGATGGTCATGATGTCTCAGCATACTCGGGCAAGATTATTGAGTGTTCTTGGAATTCTGAAGCAGAAACATGGGTATGTATGAGGGTTCGGACAGACAAGGGTACGCCGAATGAATTCAACACCTACAGAAAGGTACATAACTGGTACCTAATTGTTACCTGTGTTTTGTTCCGAGCTGCGGAAAGGTCCATATTTTGACTTAGTTTGGTGCTTCAAAATCTGGCAAAACAAAAAGGTTATGAGAAGCATAAGGGACAATATCACGGAGGACATTCTGTTGAACGAGATCGATGAAATCATCTGCCTACCTATGTACGTAGATAGAATTCAGAATGACAGCAAAATCCTCCAGCACAACTCCTCACGTCGTCGATGATGAATTGCTTCATTTTCCAGGCTGCTGCCTTTGTTGGGGTTATAGCGTCCTGGGTTCTTTGAGGTAGTTGTTTTCTAGCGATACTAGGAATAGTTAGGTATCTTCTCTTCATGTATATGATGATTGTTCTCAGCAGCAGCAGCTTGTCTTTCTTATTGCCCGTCGGTGGTAAATTTGTCAAAGATGTAATAGATTTTAGGATCATACTTGTTTTCATTTCAAATCCATCCGTTTGTGAATATACATACACACACGCTAGCTGGAAACTTAATTTGCGTCTTGCTGGTAGGGCTTCTCGATGTCGCCCTCTGCATTGTTTGAATTATTGCTTAAGCTGTCTAAAAGTCCGCTTAGCGCTTAGAAGGGCATTTAGGGTGCCCAGGTACTGAGCGGTCCTTGACCGTTCGCATTAACACCGAATATTTAGACTCATGTTATATCATTGCACCCTGTCTTTGTCAAGGCTATACATCAAAGGAGACCTTTACACTGGGAGTGCATCAGATTACGAAGTGTTCCATTCTCTTTTTTTATGAGCACCGAAACATCTTTTTATACACTGCCAGATAGATATATACGACAACCAATTCGTTCAAACAAAACTAAATAGCAACACTCTCTCTATTCGTTCTTTGTCTGCACACCAAGTCTCCTGATTTCCTCATCTAATTTCCCCGTGAGCATCAACCCAAACATCTTGAAATCACAGAGCAGCGACCAAAGAGGGTGACCAAAAGTTGCTGGAGTATTCCCCTCCCTCCACAAAGAAATGACTATACCATGCGAAACCATAACCAATCAAAGGCAAAAGCATCAACACACGCCAATCGAAGAGTAACCCTCGAGTACAAACCAAACACAATACTGCAACCGGTGGCTGCAAAGTGACAACGTCTTGTTGCTGGCTTGGAGTGCTGGCTCACGTAGAAAGACCAGAACTCTTCCATGCTACGAAACACCATTGCGATTGCAGAAATAACAGTTGTTCGAGAACCAAATGCCCCGAGAAATACAATTCCTGGTTCTTGAGAGTTTTTAAGAAGAGGTTGGATGGATATCTAATGGGCCTCCTAAATGGAAATGGAGATACCTTAGGGATAAATAAAGGATGTTCATACGAATTAATGGCTTCCAGAAGGGTCCATACGAATTAATAGCATTGGGTGGTGAAAATGAAAAGTCGTCCCCTAATATGGAGGACCACCATAGGCTGTAGCGCACCTCTTTAGTGCACGGTTTTTACACCACACCAATATACATATCAATATTGGTGTTTGTGTATGCTGTGTGGACTAAACTTTCAATTGTGAGAGAGGGATGTGGGCGCACTACTTTTAAGCGGTGCACTATATCACTAGCCCCTAATATGGGTGTGTGGGCCCCCAATTGTAAGAGAGTGTACCCAGCCAATTCGTGTGGCATATCCACACGAATTGGCTGGGTACACAAATTCGTATATGTTTCTAAGGAAACCCACACACCAATATGGGTGTGTGTGAGCTCCCAATTATGAGAGAGTGTACCCACCCAATTCGTGTGGCATATCATTCCACCAAATATTTGGTTGAATGATATGCCCCCACAAATAAGCACAAACTCAAATTTGTGTATGTGTCTTGGGGGGCCCACATATACCAAGGTAGTGTGCGGGCTCTCAATTGTCAGAGAGTGTACCCAGTCAATTCGTGTAGCATATCATTTCCCCAAATTTGGGGAAATGATATGTCCCACGAATAAACACATACACAAATTCGTGTATGTATCTTGTGAGGCTTACACACACTAACATGGATTTGTGTGGGCACCCCAATTGTGAGAGAGTGTACCCACTCAATTCGTGTGTCATATCATTCCCCCAAATATTTGGAGAATGATATGCCCCACGAATAAACACTACACGAATTCGTGTGTCTTGGGCCACAAACACTAACATGTGTGAGGGAGAGGGGGCCCCAATTATGAGATAGTGTACCCACCCAATTCGTATGACATATCATTCCCCAAAATATTTATCCAATCCAATCACAATAATTTTAAGCCCTTTGTTAATGGTTTCCGAACTCAGTAATCTATAACCAGGCCCTAGCTTTATATGGCAGCCCCAAATATATATATATTTTTTTGCAATACGGCCTGTAATGAAAAGGGATTTCTATTTTTTTAATAATTAAAATTTGTAGTATATAGGATTCCAACTGGGGGGCCTCCTCAAGAGTGAAAACCAGGTCATTTATTTGCACTGTCCTTTGATATTTACAACAATGATGAGATCTGGTTGAAGAAGGGTTGTATTAGTTATGAAAGTGATAATTGCACTCACAAATCACGTATCACGAGTTTAAATTTTCTTAATAACATTATCTATAATAAAACAATGATGAGATGTCGGCGTCATGGTAGGAATTGTTGATCTGTAGCTTAGGATGCCAAGAGTAAGGATTATCTCCCCCGCATTTTCTTTTGAGTTTGGAGGTTGGCAATTAGCCTTAAAGAGACCGTTCTAACGATTGACTCATCATTGACTTAGCAGCGGTACACATTTTTTTGGAATTTGCTATGTGTAAAGTACAAGAAATTTGGCAATTATATATTATATATATAATTATTCGAGAAGTGAATAAAAAAAAAAAAGGAGGAAGAAATATTAAGAATTTTATGGATCCAAATAAAATTAGAAGAATATTTATCATTGGGCCAAGACTTATTAATTACAATTGGGCCAAAGAAATATTAATAATGATTGTGATTTGTGTCCATACAAGAAGGGCCTTGAAAGCTTGGGAGAAGGAAACTTGGAGCCACAACCATTGAAGCAAAACTTGGAGGAAGGGATAGGAGCATGAATAAAAATGGATTGGATTATGTGCTTGCTCTTTGTGCTTTCTATTGAGGTGAACTTGTTGATTTCTTAAAAATGTGCTATGTTTGCTGCTTCGGGGTTGGAAAACAGAGGATCTGCGTTCTATTTGCTGGGAGTAGGTGGTTGAAGGGCTAGATGATTAGTTCTACATCTTTCTTGATCTTTGAATTCATTTTTTTCATAAAGTTGATTCGTAGGTGATGGTAGACAGGTTTGAAATATGTTCCTGTTTCATAAAGTCTGGGGTTAGTGACCAATTTGAATAAGTGAGTTTTGGCGTGAGGTGTATTTACCGTCAATTCTCCTACCCATGATATGTGTCTGTCAATTGTCATGCGCCGTGAGTTGATGTGGGAGTGCTGTATTGTTAGTGTCTTGCTAAGGAATGTTTATAGATCGGTGAGAATTTCCTATGCTTATTTGCTGGTTTTGCCATTAAATTGGTTAGTGTTGGCTTATATATAATAGTAATATTAATTAATCCGTTTAATTAATTTAACCTAAAGCCTACTACCCACCTAAGCCCACCTAATCTCTATATAAGGATACCATGGCCTAAGAGATTCATAATATAATTTATTACTCATGCGTTGAGAACCAGAAACATATAGATTTCTCTGTTTGCGTCCAAATCATCCTCCGGGGAAGAGATTTGATTCGTGGATATCAAGAGACTTTTCATAGCCTCTTTCAACGGTGATTTCTAC
>JAOYMZ010013076.1:0-20442 GCA_025802335.1 Pinguicula primuliflora
GGCGTCTGGTGAGGAAGTGGCGCGGCGGTTGAGGGAGGAAGCTGGCATTTGTGGGCATAGTGTAGAGGAGAAACGCTGCATATAGCTGCTCGATCGTGGGAGAGACTGAAGCGGATAGGGCGAAGTTATCGCGAAGAAGGCGAACGTGGAGGAACGGTGTCGGTTTTTTTGTTATTAACGTGAAGGCCCGACAATATCGTAACTTTGGCCCGCCGGCCCGAAAAAACCTTCCCAATATTGTAATAGTAAGGATTTTATAATTTTCATACCTACTTTAACCCAAAAACCTGAGTGTAGACATTAAAAAAATGTTTACAAACGTTAGTACTAACTACTGCATAACAAAACTCAAAGAACAACTTCAACAACAACACAATAAAAAACTGATCATGGTTACTGATCATGAGTGATGAGTGAGATTCTTATCTCCAATTCTTATATCCTCAATTTTCCCTTATATCCCCAGTTTCTTCATAAATCTAGTTATTGTATGACTGAATTTCAATAGCACCACCAGCATAAATGTCGGAAGTTTCTCTAAATCAACTCAACTGGATGAGTTGTCATCAAGAGGAAGGCGGTGGTTTTTTCCAAATACATAGGTGTCGGAAGTTTCTCTACTTCGACTCAAGTGGATGAGTTGTCATCAAAAGGCAGGCCGTGGGTTTTTTTTTTCAAATTTTGTTGGCCAACTTGAACCAAATTTGAAAGAATCAGTCAAACTCATATTTGAAAGATAGAACATGTTCTTTACTTCACAAAAATAACCCACCGGAACTAGATTTGGGAGGAAATTGGAGATATAAAGGGAAATTGGGGATAATAACTTTACTCTACTTATCAAAATTATTTTTTTTTAAAAACATATTATTTATTGACTTTCATTGACTTTCCTCTCCGTACAATTGCGATTTATGCGAAATTTATTACTGTTGGAATTCCTTCACCACTGCATCATCGTCGCTCATCGCTGATCACACTACGGCGACACCCGTAGCAGCTGCACTGCTGATGGCGGTCGTTACCCCATCTGTTACTGCACCGCCTCTTATTAAACAACCCACTCTAGTTTCGAAAAACATTCACATCTCTTCTCAAACCATCCACAAGGACAGACGGCAAGGTTCGTGTCCAACACCGGAATGTTCCGTTGACTTGGAAAGGCAAATCGGCCATACGTTTATCTGCTGTGGACTTGGCATCTCTAAACACCCCATTTCTGGAAGCCCTAATTGCCCGATTTCCAAGCGGTCGGCCGCCAATTGATGTCATTCGTCAGGCAATTACCGGGTTAGGGCTTAAATCAGGGGCAGATCCAGGAAATAGAAACTGAGGGTGCTCATTGAAAAATCCAATATTCCGACACGGTCCCGGCGACTAAAAACTTATTAAGGACTACTTAATCCAACGGGAAAGTGATTTAGAAATTCTGATTGTCAAAGTAGCGAGAATAATGGCAGAACATGAGGCTTTTCATCTCTTATGTATAAGCTTTCCAATAGTGTGACAAATTTCGAAAATAAGTGGTGACACACAAAAATTATGTTTTTTGCATGACCCCTTATGTTGACGATATTTATCCTTTTTAAAAGCATTAATATTTCCAAAATTTAATAATCTAAATATTATTATTCCCTTGCAATCATTTGACCGCACTGATGGAAGGTTTGTAAGTAAGATATTGAAATTTTTTCATGCTTCTTCGCCCGAAATTTTTAAAAACCTATAAATGACTACTTAACCATAAGAAAAAATGTAATGAAATTTCCGACAAAAGAATCACTGAAATTGTGATTACATGAATATAGACTTTTAATTTTTCTGAAAAGTTGAATATATAGACCTGCCAATTTTTTAATATCTCTATCGTATTCCATTAATATAGTCCTATATACCTCTGATTTCAATTTGCAATTTTTTTAATTTTTTAATTATTTAATCAATGAATTTTTAATTACTATGCCAATTTTTTAATTTCACAATTCCAATTTAATTAGGTATAAACATATAGTCATATAGATAGACCCAGCTGTGTAATTGTATACTAAATGAAGAGTCTCTTTTTAATAATGCCAAGAGTTTGAATGAAATTGTAAATGGACTGATTTTAAATGAATGAGATTTCTTTTTTACGTTATTTAAATGAGCTAGCTGTCTTTTTTTTTTGTAATTGTATACTATGTTAAGTTCTTTATGTGACAACTTTTTCAATAACCCCTAAAAAATAATTTTTTATTTTTTTCTATTCTTTTTCTCTTCCTCTTCTCCTCCACTTATATGCAAATCAACTTTTTTTTTATCTGCTCACACATTCGATCTACATATATACAGGAAAAAATTATTTGAGTGATGCTACTCATATATTCTATTTTGACACTATCACTAAACACACACATGTGGCACCATCAATGTCAACTTTTTCCCCATTTTTTTTCTTTTTCTCACATTATTAAAATGGTGCCACATGTGTGTGTTTAGTGATAGTGTCAAGGAAAAATGTATAAATAGCATTATTCAAATTATTTTGGCTAGGGGTGCTTGGGCTCCCCCAAGGACCTCTATAGATTGGCCCATGGCTTCTTCTTTCACTGCTGGTCTGATGGATCAAAAGAACATACTTCTGAGATTTGAAAATGAAGAGGATAGACATCGTCTTTGGCTCTGGAAAAATTGAACTATCAACGGATATCAGATGAAAATTTGTTGTTGGACTCCAGATTTCAGAAGCGATGTTGACTCACATTACTCCCCGATTTGGATCTCATTCCCCCATCTCCCAGTACAATACTTGCCAGATTTCCTTTGGGAAATTGGCAGCTATATAGGTACGGAAAATGCTATTTGTACACACTTTATTGACACTATTAATTGACATTGTGATGTGGCAACAATCACAACCACAATTAAAAGAAAACAGATTATAACATGTGGTTGTGATGATTGTCATATCACAATATCAATGAATGGTGCCAATAAAGTGTGTACAAGTAGCATTGCTCATATAGGTACTCCCATCATGGTGGACCAATCAACTGCAATTCTTAAGCCGCTAAGTGAAGCTCAGACCTGTATTGAGCTGGACTTGCTAAAACCTCTAGTCAAAAGGTTATGGATCCAAAACAAAGACAATCAAGGTTTCTGACAGGAAATCATCTATGAAAAAATTCCGCTATTCTGTAAGCACTGCTCGAGGAAGGGACATAGTGAAGCAGGATACCAAGTATTGCACAAAAAATCTCTGAATTGAAAACCCTCCAAAACCAGCCGAACGGGACGGCAGCTTGGCGAAAAGTACCACAAATGGAAAAGTTACTAAGAATGGAATCCAACTGAATAAATGGGCAACCTCGATAAAGGCCCGGGTTCAAGTAATATGGAAAACACAACACTGGAACAGGCTACAACTAAAGAATCCGATCGAAATTCTAAAGGCAAGGGGCAATTCTTTAATCCCTGGAAGACTAAGCAAACAAAAGTCTATAAGAAAGTGGCCAGGAAATCCAACCCTCCACCAGGAACAGTTAAGTATGCTAACTCCTTTGACGTGCTTATGACTGAGAATGACGAAACGATAGACTTAAAATCAGTAGAACTTTACTTACCTCGGTAGGGTTTCCAACGTTATCAAAAAAATCAACAGAACAGATTTCTCAAGTTATTACTCACACTACACAAGAAATGCCCAATCAGGACCTACTTTAGACGCTACACATAACACTGTCTATGACATAGAATGCGTGAATGGCAATCCTATGCAGGTAATAAATTCACACACAGTTCTCAACCCAGATGCACAAGCCTTTATTCCATCCATAGATTCTAATGGAGTCACAAATAACCGGATAACAAATGTTGAGGCCTTGGATAAAACACAGGAGATTGAGCTAGGTATAAAACATTTATCGCCTAAGAACTCTTGTAAGGAAACTGCTGTATTATCTCAGGAAATAGGCAACATAAAACCTACTGAACAAGTCACTATAGGAACAATAGCTATGGTTCCCCAAACTGTTAAAACTACTATAGCGGCAGCTAAAAACTTGGAGTCTGATAAAAACGAGGATAATGCTAAGTTCAATAATGATTTCTTGAGCTCGGTTGAAGTGAATTTAAATCCTGCCATAACTGTTGTCTCTGATAAATTGCGTATGGAACCTATTTCCGTTATTTCTGTAACTGTTCTTTCTCATGCTTGCAATATTACAGTTCCTCCGACTTAATTTAAATCAATAAAAACAATTCCCCACTAGAACATCCACATCCGAAATGCTCACCTGAGCAAAAAACACAAAACAACAATCAAGAACCACCCTCAGGCAACAAAAAAAGCACACCACCTAAGTTTACTCTACCATTCTCCCCGATAGTAACTGCTGTCAGGGCTACCACAACTCCAGTTCAATCACCAGGAACTGGCCCTCTATCATCTTTCAGCTCGAATAACTCTGAAATCCCTCCCATTCGAGAGATTTTTCTACACAGGAGCACGAGTACCCTGGCGGAAGATGCCCTAATCAACTCACAAGAAATCATCCATATCCACGTCACATTTGATTTGTACGTGGACATGACCCCTCTCAGATCCATCCTCCCTGTCTCAGACTCTAAGGAATCAGCTACTCCAAATAAACCCCATTCCCCCATAACATCTGGCCCTTCGATACTGTGGCAAGAAGAAGCCGCATCAGAAGAGGCTAAAGCTACAAATTCTGCCTCACAGATATCTAAAACAATAGCAGATACTAAAGAATCCAAATCAACTGACGAGGCAGAAAACTCTTCCACTAAACTTCCCCAAGAAACAATAACTATTTCAGAACAGCTCCCCTCTTCCGCCCAAAGAAAGGGGACGAACAGAAAAAGTCCTCAAACAAAAAATACAAAACCAGATCAAAAGCCCGTAAATGACACAAGCAATGCATTGGAACATCAGAGGTTTAGGCAACTTGACCTCAAAAAGAAGATTGAAAAACCTAATCAAAATGCATTCCTTGGTCTTCACTGTAATATGCGAACTGAAAATTAAACCAACCAAAATCCCACAAAGAGTTAAGTATCTAAATATGTCCCAAGGAATATCAAACACCACAAGGACAATCTGGTTCATGTGGAAGAAAATACTTGATGTAGAGATTGTCTTTGACTCAGAACAATTCCTCCTACTCAACAAAAAATCTTATCCAACAATTTCAGCTGCCACATAGGCTGTATATATGCTAAATGCACATCGTCCGGCCGAGCACCATTATGGTCAAATCTCTGCTCATCTCTCCAAGGCATTATAGACCCCGTAATACTTGGTGGAGATTTTAAAGTCTCACTCAATCAGAATGAAAAGAAATGGGGTCTTCCATATCAGATTGAGGGGGCTGAATTCTTAGGCACTATAAGAAACTGTAATCTTACTGAAGTTAATTTTTCAGGAAACATATTCACAAGGTCCAGCAATCTTAGAGGAAGACATAGAATTTCCAAAAGGCTAGATATAATTCTCATCTCTGATTCATGGGTTTCTGCCGGCCCCCCTATAGCTGTAACTCACCTCAGCCATGGTCTTTCTGATCATGCTCCATTACTTTTGGATATAGCAACCCCTTATCAGAAAGACCAATCATGATTTCATTTTCAGGAATTATGGCCATCCAAAATTCATGAACACTGTAAAAAGTTCCTAGGATATCCTAGTCCACCTAGATAATCTTGCAATTCGTTTAGGTGTAAAACTAAAAAGACTTACGGCCACTCTAAAATAATGGAATAAGAATACTTACGGAAATATTTTCCAAAATCTCATGGATGCTGAAAACTCAATTCTGCTTCTAGAGCAAAACTACGAAGCTTCTGGTCTAGAGATAAACAAGTCAAACTGGTTAGAAGGCCAGGAAAAACTCAGAACATCTTTCTTTGCAGAAGAAACATATTGGAGGCAAAAATCGAAGTTAAAATGGTTAAAACTAGGTGATAAAAACACATCATTTTTTCACCGTACAGTAAAAATCAGGAGACATAAGTCATATTCAAAATCAATTAAAGACCAATCAGGAAATATAATCACACAAAAAGATCTCCCAGAAACATTTGTTAGGCACTTCAAAGAACAACTTACAGCTTCTCCCACAATCGACAATCCTGACTTGCTAGCACACATTTGTAGGCTAATCACCTCAGAAATGAATGACTTCTTGGCCAAATGGCCGAAAATAGATGAAATAAAGTCAATTGTATTTTCCATGGACTCTAACAGTGCGCCAGGCCTAGACGGGTACACTGGACACTTCTTTCAACATCATTAGTTTAGATGTTATGCATCAATCCACTCACTCTTTGCAAGAAGCGAGCTGCCTAATTCCTTTGTGAGTACGCTTATTTGCTTAATTCCAAACACAAACCAGCCATCAACCTGTTCTGAGTCCAGGCCCATCAGCCTCTGTAATTTCAGCGGAAAAATCATTTCTAAAATCCTAGCAAACAGACTCTCATATCCTTCCCTCCATTATCTCCCCACAGCAAAGTGTATTTGTGAAGGGGAGAACTATCTCAGATAACACACTGTTAGCATAAGAAATGATGCACTTTCTTAACAAAAATTAACGAGGACATAATGTTGCAATAGAATTAGACATGGCGAAGGCCTTTGATAGAGTGTCCTGGATCTATTTAATAAAGGTTATGAGAAGTTTCGGCTTCTCATAAACCTTTTTGGATATGATTTGGAGAAACATCTCCAATCCATGTTTCTCAGTTCTTTTCCAAGGGCAAGAACATGGATTCCTTAAATCAATTAGGGGTCTGCAACAAGGAGACCCCCTTTCCCCTGCCTTCTTTATCATCTCTGTTGAAGTTCTAAGCAGGAAATTGAACCAGCTAATAGGCCAAAATCCGAACTTAGCTTTCTCTATCCCGAGAAATTGTCAGCCTTTGTCACACTTAGTATATGCTGATGATTTACTTCTCTTCTCAAGAAGCAACAAAAAAACAATGGAAAAGATCATGGAAACACTAAAAGACTATGAAGCAATCTCTAGCCAGCAAAACAAAATACAAAAAAGCAACCTTTTCATCTCTTTCAACACTCCCAAAAGAACTATGCAAATGGTCAAAAATCTTACAGGAATGCGGAAAATGAACCTTCCCGCCACTTACTTAGGTTGGCCTTTATACACTAGCCGAAATACAGAAGCTCTCTTCACCCCACTGATCTGTAAAATCCCAAAAAAACTAGAACGTTGGAAATCCAGCTTTCTTTCAATAGGAGGGAGAATCATCCTCTTAAGACATGTTTAAAACAATATGTCAGTCTATCTACTCATGTCCCTTGCCCCTAGTGCAACAGTCATTAGGAAAATTGAAACACTCTTTTCAGATTTCTTATGGGGATGGAATGAGGGTTTGAAAAAACTACACTGGCGAAACTGGAATTCAATTTTCCTGCCCAGAGCAGAAGGTGGTCTGGGAATTCAAAGGTTGAAAGACCAAATCACATCCTTCTTTGGCAAATTATGGTGGAACTTAAGATGTGGCTCATCTCTTTGGGCCCAGTTCATGAGGGGAAAAGGAAAATACTATCAAGATCATCCCCCTCCAGAATCCCAATCAAACCATTTGATTCTCACATCTGGATGTGCTTAAGCACAATAAGACAAATAATGACACAACACAAGATGGAAAATAGGTAAGGGGAATATCAGTTTCTGGTGGGACAAGTGGTTAGGGGACAATATACTAGGAGATTTAATCACAGTTCAGTGCCCAAATATCACTATGGCTCAATTGATTTCTAGAGATACCTAGAACCAACTGAAACACTTCTGCCTAACCTGCCGAATCTGATAAACATCATATCTGAATATCCAATAAACAATGCACATGATATTCCAATCTGGGAGCCAAAACTATCAGGCAAATTCACTACAAGTTCCTCCTGGAACCTATTCAGACACAAAGCACCACAAAACTCAAAATACTCCCACTACTGGGACACAACACTACCACTAAAAATCAGTTTCAATTCCTGGAAAATTGAACGCAAAATAGTTGCAACAGATTTGGCTATTCACACAAAAGGCATTCATTTTGCTTGTGGCTGCAATTGTTGTTCTACTAATAGATAGGAAGAGTCAATGAATCACCTTTTCTCTGAAAGCGAGGTTTCTATGGAAGTCTGATACTTCTTTGAAACTGCAATGGTAATATTATCACCAAACAATTTGCTGGAATCTCGTCTGATGTAATGGCAAATAACATAGGGAGGCACAACTTTTATACATGTGATTAAGCTCCTTCAAGCAATCATACTCTGGATAATCTGGAAACAAAGGTGTAAGGCACATTATGACAACGCCAGCTTCACAGCTGAAGGAGTGATAAACGAAACAAGATATTTGCTCCAGCAACTGACAAGTTTGTACCCTCCTGCTAAACCAAGCAACAATGTTGAACTAAACAAGTTGAATCTGCTCAGAATCAGACTATCTACACAACAGAACACGCGAGCACTAACAGTCAGGAAGTGGCATCTTCCATTACATGATCATTTCAAAGCTAACATTAGTGGTTTCTAATCCATCTCCACAGGACTTGCAGGAGGAGAACTAGTGGTAAGGAACTCACTGGGTAAACTGGTCTCGGCTGCAGGATGGAGAACTCACAGTACCTCCCTTCTTAGTGCGGAGGCGGATTCAATGATTAAAAGCATCCCCATACTATCTTCATTTCCACTCGACAAGTTGCAAATAGAAACAACATCTACAACACTTAGGGCTGCAGTGATCGAATGAGCAGGTCGCTAGATCATCCAATAGCAGGTAAGGATTATTCAAAGCAGTATGCCACCCCGTTGATATACTCCTGGGATCTATTCAAGAAGGAAGCAAATCAGGTGGCCAAATGGATGGCAGAATGGCATGCAGTGGGGACTGAACAGCTTTATAATGAGGCCAATCTATCGGATATACGATTACTACTGCAGCAAGAAGAAGTCCAAACATGAACAAGGAAGGAATGATGCTAGAAGAGACACTCTTCATAACGACCTACAGGACGGCTAGGAAAACCAAGAGAAAAGCAGTCGTGACAATAGCCACAAAACTACAGGCAACAAAGCAGAAGCTCAAAATCAGAATTCAACTACAGAACAGGTATAAAAGTTCATTTCTAAAACCCAATTTACACATGTTCTTTGATTGCAGGTATGAAACATATTATATAGGACAATTGCATAAGTTTTTTATGCCTTGTGAGCCAAATATTGTAATATTCGCATGCCCAAAGTGTAGTGCCTCAAATTTTTGTAAGACCTTAAATTTTTATCAACGCGTAACCCTCGTAACGCCGAGGTTTAATTAAAAAAAAGATACACCAAACATTTGAACTTGAACAAAGTAAAGCACACGATAAAAAACTGTTCAATCATATGCAGCACCCGCAGCATAAAATAGACCACCAAAATTCAAACTTCAAATTATAGACGCTATGGTTACAAAACTTTTTGGAGAGACATCTTAACTATGATACAAACTATGAACGCTTATGTTAGAAATTTTCAATGTTATCCTGTAGGATCTCACCTCTTCAGCGTACTTTGCAAGTGTTCTCCATGACTCGATCACCCAAAGCCCATACCATTTAGCTTGTACTGGACAAACCAGAGCCTCTTGGCTCACTACAATAGGCATATAAAGCAGTTTCGGAACACAAATAAACAACAAACCAAGGGGAGTTGTAAATGTCAACGGAAAGCAAAGTCAAGAAACATCTATTGCTTTCCAACCTCTTTCAAGTGCAAATATCAAGGGGACAATCAATAGTAGATAAATAAATTCATAATCCTCTCCGATTCTATGAGCAAGGCTACCATTTTTATGAAAGTAACCCTGAAATCATGTCCAAACCATGTCGTGGGATTGTAGCTTAAGAAACACATTAGTTTCACACTATAATTAGCAGCACTCATACTCCGCCAATGGTTCCACACTATAATTAGCAGCAGTCAGACATGCAGTACCTCCTATAAACCAAAAACTTCAGTCTTTCTCCCGTAATGAAAAGGCATCATCAGCATTATCACTGGCTCGATAAAGTCGATGTCGTCACCCAGTATGTGATCTTCACATAAGTAATGTAAGCAATATGCAAAACAAAACCAATAGGAAAAAGTTTATCATAACGAAGCAAACTATGCTTCCAGTACCAAACTGAAAATGGAAGTACCTTCTAGATAACTTAACGGGCCCTGACACTCTTTTACATATTTTGACCACAGAGCATAAGAACCCCCTTCAATCATCTGAATAACGCCATCACTCTCACTTCTCCCGCAATTCTGCCGTACTTTACTCATTAATCAACAAAGAATCATGAATGTAAACATCAAGAAAATGTTTACAAACATTAGCACTATAGAATAAAACGCAAAAAACAGCTTCAAGAACAACAGTGCGACAAAACACGAAAAACTATTTTGCTAACGCTCAGGCTACTAAATGCCTCCTTCGATGCACAGAAAGCAAATTTTGAAATTGTACCTGAGGTTGTGGTTAAACACCGATTGCTCAAAATTAGGAAGACATCATAACAAAATCAATTAAAAAAACATAAAGATATTGCTCAACATATTCTATTCAAAAAATTCAAATCTGATGCAATAATCAATCAGAGAAAGAATTAAAACCAACAAACTTCAAAAATAAAGAGGTTCCTACAAAATACAAAATTGAAGCAAAGTCCTCAAAATTCATGTATGTAGCTAAATATTTTACAACTAAATTTCTAAACCACATACAGATGGAGTATAACATAATTTGGGAGAAGGCAGCAGTTCAACATGAAGGAGATGTTTTCCACGCAATCGATATGAAGTACACAATCAGCAGATTGAACAGAAACGTGAGAAACAGAAGACATTTTGAGGACCAACCAAAATTTACCTATAGCTTGAACATAAATTCCCATTATGCTTATTTTGAAGATTTGGGTTTAGATTTAAAAATAAAAATTTAAAAGCTAGTTGGTTTAAAAAACAGTTATAAAAATTTAAAAAAATTACTTTCAGCCGGAGGGGACGTCCACAGCAGTCGGGGCGGCCGCCAAGGCGCCCAAGGTGATGTGCGGCTCCTGGCCGCCCTGCCTCCGTCCGGCATTTTCTCGTATACTATGTATGAACAATTTGAAAATAGAGTAATCCACAACGGATAAAATAAAGGAAAAAATGGTTACCCATTCAATCCAACTGCATGCTCAAAAAACTATGACGTGCAAGAAAGAATCCATTTGGAAATCAAATATTGAATGGATGACATAATAAAAAATGAATACAAAATGAAAGAGCTTCCTTCAACCCGATGAGTTGTGTGGGCGATGAAATATGTTTCAAACTTGAGTCACAAAAACTTCAATTAACGTCTAACTTTAAGAGAATGTAGCGCCGCTATTGTTTACGATTATTTATCAAAGTGTCAAATAAATAGAGAATATTTGTTAGTTTGATCTTGAAAGAAGAATCTGTAATGAATTGAACAACCAACATAGACACAGCATAAGAACCTCCTTCAATCTTTTGAATAACGTCATCACTCTCACTTCTCCCATAATCTTGTCATACTTTACCCATCAATCAACAATGAATCCTGAATGTAAACATTAAGAAAACGTTTACAAACGTAAGTACCATATAACAAAATTCAAAGAACAGCTTCAAGAACAAAACTGTGACAAAACACGAAAGACTATTTTGCTAACGCTCAGGCTACTAAATGCCTCTTTCGATGCACAGAAAGTAAATTATGAAATCGTACTTGAGGCAGTGGTTAAACACTGATTGCTCAAAATCAGCAAGGCATCATAACAAAACCAAATAAAGCATAAAGATATTGCCCAACATCTTCTTTTCCACAAATTCAAATCCCATGCAATAATCAAACAAAGAAGGAATTAAAACCAACAAACTCCAAACATAAAGAGGTTCCTGTAAAATACAAAATTGAAGTAAGGTCCTCAAAATTCATGTATGTAGCTATATATTTTACAACTAAATTTCTAAACCACATACTGATGCAGTATGACATAATCTGGGAGAAGGCAGCAGTTCAACATGAAGGAGATGTTTTTCAAGCAATCAATATGAAGTACACAATCAGCAGATTGAATAGAAACGTGAGAAGTAGAAGACATTTTGAGGACCAACCAAAATTTGAATACATGACGTATGAACTATTTGAAAATAGATTAATCTACGACGGACAAAATAAGGGAAAAAAATAGTTACCCATTCAATCCAACTTCATGCTCAAAAAACTATGACGTGCAAGAAAGAATCCATTTGAAAATCAAATATTGAATGGATGTCATAATGAAAAATGAATACAAAATGAAAGAGCTTGAATAGCAGGAACGATCATTGAACCCTTCAACCCGATGAGTTGTGTGGTCGACGAACTATGTTTCAAACTTGAGTCACAAAAATTTCAATTGACGTCTAACATTAAGAGAATGCAGTGCCGAGATTGCTGACGATTATTTACAAAATTGGCAAACAAATAAAGAATATTTGTTTGTTTGATACTTGAAATAAGAATTTGTAATGAATTGAACAACCAACTTAGACAGAGCACAAGAATCCCCTTCATTCTTTTGAATAACGCCATCACTCTAACTTCTCCCGTAATTCTGTCGTACTTTACCCATCAATCAACAAAGAATCCTGAATGTAAACATTAAGAAAATGTTTACAAACATTAATACTACATAACAAAACTCAAAGAACAACTTCAAGAACAAATGTGCGATAAAACACGAAAAACTATTTTGCTAACGCTCAGGCTACTAAATGCCTCCTTCAATGCACAAAAAGTAAATTAAGAAAGGGAGCTGCTACGCATACATAGTAATTTTATACATAATGCATACATAGTGTCGTTTTGTGTTTTACATTTTTTAGTAGCTGTCATTTTGTAATTAATGCCTGTACAAAACGACACCCATTTTTAAATCAACACACACAAAACGACACTATGTATGCACTATGTATAAATTTACTATGTATGCCTAGCATTTTCCATTATGAAATTGTACATGAGGCAGTGGTTAAACAATGATGCTCAAAATCAGCAAGGTATCATAACAAAACCAAATAAAAAAACATAAAGATATTGCTCAACATCTTTTTTTCCACAAATTCAAATCCGATGCAATAATCAAACAAAGAAGGAATTAAAACCAACAAAATTCAAACATAAAGAGGTTCCTGTAAAATACAAAATTGAAGTAAGGTCCTCAAAATTCATGTATGTAGCTAAATATTTTACAACTAAATTTCTAAACCACATACTGATGGAGTATAACATAATTTGGGAGAAGGCAGCAGTTCAACATGAAGGAGATGCTTTCCAGGAAATTGATATGAAGTACACAATCAGCAGATTGAACAGAAGCATGAGAAACAGAAGACATTTTGAAGACCAACCGAATATTAAATACGTGACGTATGAACATGGACAAATTCATAGGAAAAAATGGTAACCCGTTCAATCCAACTGCATGCTCAAAAAACTATGACCTGCAAGAAAGAATCCATTTAGAAATCAAATATTGAATGGATGACATAATAAAAAATGATTACAAAATGAAAGTGCTTAAATAGCAGGAACAATTATTGAACGCTTCAACCCGATGAGTTGTGTGGTTGACGAACTATGTTTCTAACTTGAACCACAAAAACTTCAATTAACGTCTAACATTAAGAGAATGCAGCACCGTTATTGCTGCCGATTACTTACAAAATTGGTAAACAAATAAAGAATATTTGTTTGTTTGATTCTTGAAGAAGAATCTGTAATGAATTGATCAAACAACTTAGACAGAGTAGGGATAAACCTAATGAGTAGCGCCAGTGATGGGTTGGCTGTGCGTCGACTGTTCCACCATGGAAAGTTGACAAAAACCTTCAAAATCACACAGCCGAACAGAAACTTTACACACATTGTAGACACACAGAGTTAATTTGGCATTGAAGATGCTGAGTAGTCAATAAGTAAGAGAAATTGTCGCGTTACAGTGAATGAATCTGCAGAAGAAACGATGGCCGATCCAATCTTGCAGCAAGATCCTGGTGCAGTTGATGAGGATACTGGCCATTGCAGGTAAGGAGGAAGAATGTGGAGGAGGAATAACGTGGAGAAAGGGTTGGGATCGGGTCTGCGCATGTCCGGACGTGCAGTCAGGAAAATCCAGTGAAAAATGCAGGAACAAAAGAAGGGAGTGTTGTCGTTTAACAAGACAACCTTATTAATAGATATTCAATTATTGTGCTCATATCTTTTTTTTTTTTTGCTTGTTGTGTGAATTTTGTGCAAATATTTTATGCAATCATCATCTTCATATAACTTTGTATTGAATGATTTATTAGTTTAATTAATCTATCATGGTCAAATCATTATTCCTTCACAGTTTTGTATGGTATGAGATTTAGATTATGGTATTATGCACTCATTAGTCATTACACATCATCTCTAATATTGATTTGTATTGATATTTTGATTTGCTTTTCAATGTTGACTTTTGATCTTACGACATATAATATTTATGCTATTTGGTTTTAATGATATTTTATGCATGCAAAGTCTCTGTTTGTATCCCATTGTTTACACACTAAATTAGTTGAGGTTTGGCGTGACTATGCACTTTTTTTTGTGACTATGCACTGTATTTCTATTTAACCTAGAAAACCTGAATGATTAACAAAATGAACAATAGAATAAAATGTCCAATCGTATGGACTCCGCGTCCAGGCACATGCCTGTACATGGATGTGAACAACGCTAGTTGTCCAAACAAAATGTGCGGACACCGCAAAAAAAGTGGCGGACAATCCAAAATTCGTTCACCCGACACCTCCTTGAAGCACAAAAAACACTTGAAATCGCAAACTATATTGGAGTACAAACAAATGCAACACATCTCCCACCACTGGTACAAACAAAAATAAGAGAACGTGCTATGAATATCTCTTGAAGCTGCATTGAGTATGTGTGTCTATAACGGGTACTTAATGAAGATATTAAACTATAATGTTCGTGGATTGGCTACTGGATAAAAAAAGGAGTTGATGCAAGCTATTATACAATTTGATATAACATTTTGCAGGAAAAAAATGACAGAAAAACATGTGAGAGTATATAGAGGAAATACCAGTCATCGGTTGGATTATGTGGACATTGATTGTTTAAAAGCAGTCAACTGCTGGAAATCTAGAAATATCATTGAAATCACTGGAGAATGGAAGGATAGCAATGGAAATGTTCTAGTAAAGATGTTGAATATCTACTATCCTTGCACGATTGAAGGAAAAAGGAGACTATGGCATGACATACTGCATAGAATTAATCAAAATCGTGATGCAGCTTTGTACTTATTTGGAGATTTCAATGCAATAAGATGCTCTAAATGAAAGTAGGCTCAACACAATTCAATGGAAGCGAGGTAATAGAATTCAGCTCATTCCTTGATGCAACTGAATTTATTTATTTACATTGTAGTTGAGGCAATTTACTTATTGTCAACTTGGAGGTGAGTCGAATAGACAGGATTCTGGTATCTAGTGAGTGACTAAACAGTAATGCTATAGAGCACCACCTCTATAGCACATCACCATGACACCACCCTCCATTAATGGGTAATGGGTCCCACATACACACACACACCAACATGTATGTGTGTGTGCTTACCCATTAATAGGGATAGTGTGCTGGTGATGTACTAAGAGGTGGTGTGCTAAGAGGTAATGTGCTAAGAGGTGGTGCTCTATAGTGGGATCGATTAAATATATGGCCAAATCTATCCCAACTTGCCATAGATAGAAATACATACCATTGCCCTTTGTTTTTTTTATATTGCCCTTTGGTGCTTCTAACTTATCTATGCCCTGACTCAATCGATCAACTTTCATGACCAAATAAAAATTTGCACACTATCCTCTCCAGTAAGAAACATTTATGAAAGATGTCTCCATAACTCATGTGTTGTCAGAAAATGGATATACTTCTGTCGTATCAATTTATCGATGTTTTTGAACCCATCCAAAAACATTGAGATCTTCTGTATGCCAAACATGGTACTCCAGATCCTCAAAGGCTAGCAGTCTAGGGTTCCCATTAAGAAATCTCATACACCAGACCACCAATCTCAATCTCCATCAACCGTGCTCAATTGATATAGTTATGATGGTCTAATTTAATGTCAATAACCACGTCGGAATCAGATTTACGTGGTTGTGCAGAATCCTTGGAGGATGTATCGGAGGAATCTGAAATATTCGACTTATGTTTCTGCATAATCTCGTCCAACTGGAGACCAAGAAGTCTCCCGACTTCTGCCATGACATTTTCGGCAATTTTTACGGCGGCGTCTTTGGGTTGACGGTGGCGGCATTTTGTTTAGGATTTTAGGTTGCAGAATCTTCTCGCTCATCCGATGCCATCTTAGAAAATAGACCCCCTTGGGAAGAGGGGAGTATACAGTGAAAAAATCACTGTAAACTATACTGTTCCTATGTGTCATCATGAGATTGGACTGGCAGCGGGTCCGCGCAAAAGTATTAAACACAAGACCCACCTGCCACACCAATCCTGCATTGCCACATAGGAACTGTATAGTATGCAGTGCTTTTCTCACTGCACGCACCCTTAACCCACCTCCTTGGCTCAGGTCTTGTATGTGCAGTTTAGGGTTATAAGGTTAAAAAAACCAGACCCTCCTCTTTGGTCTCAGGTCTTGTGTGCGCAAGTGCGCGTGTGGACCAACTTATAAGTAAGATGTGGGTTACTCTTATTAAAACTTTGAGCTTAAGATGATAGATTGTAAGCATCATATTTCCTTATAAGTTGGTTTATAATTCTTTCTCAAATTCATGTAGGACAACGTCGAACACTTCCCCTCAAATCAAATTAGGTAAACTTTGTTGGGCCTTGTATTCGTGCCAATACTCGGCATATTCACGGAAACAATCATAATGACCTCGAAAATTCATCGAGATCCTCAAAAATAATGCCTAATTTGGGTCAAATCCCCCACGGGTCCAATTTTCTTCATATTCCTCTGAAATTAATTACGGACATATATCGTCCGCTCTGATACTACATTAAAAAGTGAGAATATTGGAGAATTTTCTTACTCTTGTATTGAATAATGGATATCAACTCACAATATTTATAGACAAGCAGGAAACTCCACGTAAAGTAGTTTCCTTATTACCACGTGATTGTTTAGCATCCAATCACGGGACGTTAGGGGAAGATTTGAATTTTTCAAATGTTCCCTTATTCTTATCTCTAACTAACAATGTTTGCACTTAAAGGTCATGAATCTTTCAGCAACAGGAATCTATCACATATAATTTGAAAGCATATTTAACTTCATACTGCGCTTTGCAGGCTATTGTTGTAGGACGTTAAGTTGATATATATCAATATGATTCTCATATATTATCAAAAAAACTACCGACTGGATGCAAATTGTATCTTGAAAGCTCGGGTGTATTTTCATAATATGAGAAACTGGATTTTTGGCCTCTGTTCGAGATGACAACTGCCTATGATACCTAGACGATGCTAGGTGGTCGCTCTCTGAACTGCCCAAATGTCACCTAAACACCCACTTAAGATGCTTGTACGGGTGTCTACGTCGCACAGGCTTTGGCAATCCCACAATTCAATACCTTCTAGAACATTGTATTTGGCTCAACCCCAAATATGAGATGACCATGCACAATGTTTTAAGTATAATCAAATATTAAATAAACAACATATTGAATGCTCTCCCATGAGCTGATCTGATGTGATGCTTCAACTGTAAGCAAATGAATGAAAAAATACACGAAAGCATTCCTAGCATTAGTTTACTAGCCACTTAGCAATTATATGGAACTGCTATAACATGGATAACAATCTCATCTCAAGTGGATGGGTTTGTAGAAGATATTTATATTCTCTTCTGCACCGCATTCAAGAGGTTACCATATCATCTCGACATATCCAGATAGCATTACAAAGTTCACTGGAGTAATGCTCCAATAGAGCTTCTCTTCATGAATGCTGATGTAAACTACAAGAAACACATTCAAATACAACTACAATCAAATGGAAACCAACCTTTCATTGATGTTGAAAGGCCTGCCTACAAAATAACCTTCTGTTTGGGTTCAAGAACAGGAGGGTCAACGTCGATTCCCATGTTTGCTGCAGTTCCGGCAATAATTCTCATCGCAGACTCCAGTGTGGTACAGTTGAGGTCCGGCAATTTTTCCTGTGCGATTGCTCGCAGCTGTTCGATCGTCACCTTTCCAACTTTATCCTTCTTAGGGTCTTTAGAACCTTTGTCCACGCCTGAAAACACAGAATAGGAGAACTGATAAACTGAGCGTCAAACAATATTGCGCAGAAATGACTCCGAATTACTCGTATCACGCACAAATTTACAAATAGGAAGATCGAAACGGTATCAAGTCACTCCAAGCTTTCAAGTTTCCATCGATGCATTATGTTAAAATGTAGAATCCAGTGAATGATGGCATGGATCCTAGCCTACTCTCAGATGCCAAACAAAGTGAAGTAATGCAGAGAGACTTGTTGACAAGACTAGTTTCTTTCTCAGTTACTCCACAAGGTGCAATTTCGGCTATATAAAGCATAGGCTTTTGAAAATGCACGTTGCCAACGAAGTCCGGTGTTAGGCATAATTGTCAAATTGGGATTCGAATCGTGAATCGAAAGGATAAATATTATAATATTATAAATAAATAATTATTAAAGTTTAGTATTGATATTTGAATCGCGAATCGTAAGATTTAAATTCCAAATCGTACTCGAATCGTAAGATTCACACAACTGATGGGCATAAATGTTCCATATCTAAGATTTGAATAGATTCGAATCGTGAATCGTAGGATTTTGATAACTATATAGAGGGTACCAATTCTACTAAAGCATGGAAAGGAAGGAAGATAGGAGGAAGATGTACTAAGATTTAAATCCAAACTCCATTTTTATCTGAGGTTAGAGTTCCCTGTCATCATGATCAATGTTTCACTAAGTTCTTGATACCTCCCGTATACATAAAGACAGAAAATGCAAAAAAAGTATGAACGAACGGAGGAAAGATTACCAGCAGCCTTGAGTAACAAAACTGAAGCAGGTGGGGTTTTCAAGATAAAGGTGAAGCTCCTATCCTGAATATCATAAGAAAGCTTATTCATCAAAATGCACATTCCTCGGTTTTTTTGCATCAAATTCATAGCCTCAGGGGCAGGGATGAAAAGAACACTCACATCATAAACTGTAATCTCAACAGGAATGATATACCCAGCCTTATCTGCCGTCCGAGCATTATAATCCTTACAAAATGCTGCTATATTCACACCCTTTGCACCCAATGCCGGCCCAACCGGCGGCGCAGGGGTTGCCTTACCAGCGTTAAGAGCCAATTTCACCACCGCGACAACTGCATTAATAAATACAAAGAAGAATAAACTGAACAAGAATCGTAGACACATGAAAAGCATAACCCACGAAGAACAAATAAAGTAGAGATTTAATTGTTTGGGCTGGAGGGCTATACTAAAATCTGAAAGCATACCTTTTCTGGGTTTTCCATCAGATTTTGGAGGAGCCATAGCAATTACAGTTAGAGGGCGTCGAGTGGAAGAAATGGACAGTGCTCGCTTCTTGTTCGAGGACTGTAGAACGAGCGTTAGCTTTGAGGATGAACTGGGAGAATAGTTGAAAGACAGAGAAGAATACGGGAGCTTAGCCTCATTCTCTCTTTTACTGTTGCTTCCATTGCAGTAGTTCCGCGAAGAAATAACTGGGGAATTGCAGCCGTAGAGAGATGAAGTCGCCATTCTCTGATTCTCCTGGAAAAAATAGAGCCGACCGAGAGGCTTAGGCTGGGCAGATGAGGATCGAAGCGGATAACAGAAACCACCGAAAATTTGTTCATTTGCTCCAAATAGTGGATTATTTTTGGATTTGTCACAAATCGGTCTTCAGAAGACTGGTGAGAGGTATCGATCTTCCGAAGATCGGTATATAGAGACACCGGTCTTCCGAAGACCGATGATAATTAAAATCGCTAATCAGCGTAATTAAAAAGATACCAGTCTTCCGAAGATCGGTGGATTCGTTGGCGCAAAAATGAATTTACCGGTCATTGGAAGACCGTTTTTTTTAATGATTTTTATAAATAATCAAAATGGAGGATCATAATATCCTCCATCCTGCATTTGTGGGGATGGTTGTTTCTTCAAAAAATAAGCTATTGTTGTTAGATATATATTTTTAAAAAGATAAACCGTTATTGAATTTATACTTACTCTGCATTGGTTTGAAGGTTGTCCATAGTCCATACTGTAATTTTGTTTTCGAAGATTTTTTCCTTTTGGACCAGGCCTCACCT